>JAYJMH010075531.1:0-33163 GCA_036873815.1 Phacellophora camtschatica | reverse complement strand
TAGCATTTGGGGGAATTTTTCAGCTGGGGTCCCGATCTAATCGTGTTCAGCATATTAAAATCTATAACGTCACCAAGGTTCATGCTTTCCTCACCAAATGCACGATTTCAATACAAAGAGCCCTCACTGCAAGATTTAAACATTGTAGCATAAATTAGTTATGGTAAATTATGTAAGAAAGCAAGTACAGATCACATCCGCAAAATCGACTGCCCGTTAGCTCAAACATTTGCTATTCGAACAATTTTTCATTTCGCTCGCTAGGTTTTCTTATGAATTACTGCCCGTTATCTCGAGCATTCCCTAGTTCGAACAAAGTTTCATCTCGCTGGCCAGGCTTTCTTATGCAATACTGCCCGTTATCTCGAGCATTCTCTATTTCGAACAAATTTTCATTTCTCGTTAGAGTTCGAGATAGCGGATGTAACTGTATTTATATTTGAATGCAGTTGATGTTTTTGCAAAAAAAAGTTAATTTGATGTTGTTTTAAAATGGACACAGTTGCACAATGAATATAAAAACATTTATCTTGTGAATAGGCCAAAGACTCAATCCGAGCGACAATGAAGAAAGTATTACAAGAATCTAAAGATGAAGACATGAAAAACAACATTGAGGCATTTGAAGACAAGCTAACAGCCCTGATGAGTTTTGTTAAACCGTATCTCACAGCCGAATTAACAGATTCCGATGTCATCATTCTTGCAACCCACATCAAAGCATCAACTGGCGTTTCATTGTTGCGCCTTATCGAAAACAGAATTTCCAGAACAGAGAGCAAGGCGGACGCAGAACAAGCAGAGAAATCATTCAAGTTCGTTTACATGTACGCAACGTTAGCTACTATCCGGGAACTTGTCCTCACTCAAGTGATAGCAGTGTTGAAAGTTCGAGAATTCATCGCAACGGCCGACGGCTACGCCAACCTTAACGCAAACCTTGTAGACAACCACCGCAGAGCACTATCTTTCTTACACACACCTAAGCCCGTTGATGCAGCCATCTTGGTCCATTACTATCCCATCGGCCATTCTGTTGAAAGCAAATATGTTAGGAATTACATGAAAAGGCTGGGAGTAAGAGAACCGGATGCATGGTTGCCAAGCAAATACATTCTCCGATCTGTCAAATGGCCCTCGTATCATCTCAAATATGTCAGCCATTCCTCGGGGGGCGGCCGAGTTTCCAGCCAGGAGACATGGTATCTTCAATTCGCGACCAGCAGTGCAAACAGCTACAACAAACTGGAATTTGTCAAGCAATCAAATGGCTATTTCATTTTGAAAAGTGGCAAAGGAAGATATATCCGTTACGCAAATGTCCAAGATACTGAAGAGCCTTTTTATATCATAAGGAGCAATAATTCGCCTGGTAGCAATGAAAATCACCATTTTATCGTTATAAACTACCCTGGCAGTGACACCATCACGATTTCTTGCAGAAAGTGGCGTTCGAAGTTTTTCTCAGGAATAGCCAACAGGCATGCTGTTGTTTTGAGTGACGGAAACATAGGCGAAGACATGCAGTTCAATACAGATATGTGCGTTAAAGAACCTGGTGCAGCAGTGAGCTCTGGCGGTAATTATGACTGCCCTGAATACACACCACCAGAGGAATGAAATAAAAACATTTTAATTATAAAATGTTACCTTATGAAATAAATATATCTAACATTCTATGAAAATTGATTGCAATGCTTGCACTTTAAGAGTATTCTTTTTTGCTAACTCTTTGCTTCAAATGAACCATATAGCAAATAAAAAAAATTATGTCAAAACGTTTTGAGACCATTACAGAAAGCGAGGCTTGTGCCAGTACAAACATTTTTGAAATAAATTTCCATTTACAATTTTTTCCGAAAAAAGCACTTTTCTAAATAGCTGTAAATGTTTAATATTTCTCGAAATGGAAATTAAACCTTTAAATGCAAACATTTAAATGGTAACGTTATAGCCTTACTATTTGAGTAAAAACAATGTTTTTCAAAATTGGCAAAATTATGGATAAAAGTGTAAGGTTATAGCCTTACTATTGGGGTAAAAACGATGTTTTTTTTAAATTGGCTGAATTTCGATAAAAAGAAAAGGTTATAGCCTTACTATTTGAGTAAAAATTATGGTTTTCAAAATTGGGTAAGATTAGATGAAAAGGTAAGGTTAAAGCCTTACTATTTGAGTAAAAAGGATGTTTTTCAAAATTGGCTGAGTTTGGATAAAAAGGTAAGGTTATAGCCTTACCATTGGGGTAAAAACGGTGTTTTGCAAAATTGGCCGAATTTGGATAAAAAGGTAAGGTTATAGCCTTACTATTGGGGTAAAAACGATGTTTTTTAAAATTGGCTAAATTTCGATAAAAAGGAAAGGTTATAGCCTTACTATTTGAGTAAAAATTATGTTTTCAAAATTGGCTAAACTTAGATGAAAAGGTAAGGTTAAAGCCTTACTATTTGAGTAAAAAGGATGTTTTTCAAAATTGGCTTGAGTTTGGATAAAAAGGTAAGGTTATAGCCTTACCATTGGGGTAAAAACGATGTTTTTCAAAATTGGCTGAATTTGGATAAAAAGGTAAGGTTATAGCCTTACTATTGGGGTAAAAACGATGTTTTTCAAAATTGGCTGAATTTGGATAAAAAGGTAAGGTTATAGCCTTACTATTTGAGTGAAAATGATGTTTTTCAAAATTGGGTAAATTTCGATTAAAAGGTAAGGTTATAGCCTTACTATTTGAGTGAAAATGATGTTTTTCAAAATTGAGTAAATTTCGATTAAAAGGTAAGGTTATAGCCTTACTATTTGAGTGAAAATGATGGTTTTCAAAATTGGCTGAGTTTGGATAAAAAGGTAAGGTTATAGGCTTACCATTTGTGTAAAAACGATGTTTTTCAAAATTGGCTGAATTTCGATAAAAAGGTAAGGTTATAACCTTACTATTTGAGTAAAAACGATGTTTTTAAAAATTGGCTGAAATTTGCATAAAAAGGTAAGGTTATAGCCTTACTATTGGGGTAAAAACGATGTTTTTAAAAATTGGCTAAATTTGCATAAAAAGGTAAGGTTATAGCCTTACTATTGGGGTAAAAACGATGTTTTCAAAAATTGGTTGGATTTCGATAAAAAGGTAAGGTTATAGCCTTACTATTGGGGTAAAGACGATGTTTTTCAAAATTGGCTGAATTGCGATTAAAAGGTAAGGTTATGGCCTTCTATTTCAGTAAAAACGATGTTCTTCAAAATTGGGTAAGTTTCGATTAAAAGGTAAGGTTATAGCCTTACTATTTGAGTGAAAATGATGTTTTTCAAAATTGGTTAAATTTGGATAAAAAGGAAAGGTTATAGCCTTACTATTTGAGTAAAAATTATGTTTTTCAAAATTGGCTAATTATGGATAAATGTGTAAGGTTATAGCCTTACTATTGGGGTAAAAACGATATTTTTAAAAATTGGCTGAATTTCGATAAAAAGGTGAGGTAATAGCCTTACTATTTGAGTAAAAACGATGTTTTTTAAAATTGGCTAAATTTGGATAAATAGGTAAGGTTATAGCCTTACTATTCGGGCAAAAACGATGTTTTTAAAAATTCGCTGAATTTCGATAAAAAGGTAAGGTTATAGCCTTACTATTGGGGTCAAAACGATGTTTTAAAAAATTGGCAAAATTTGAATAAAAAGGCAAGGTTATTGCCTTACTTTTTGAAAAAAAATTCTTTTTAAAAATTGGATAAATTTGAATAAAAAAGTAAGGTTATAGCCTTACTATTTGGGAAAAAACGATGTTTTTCAAAATTCGCTATAACTTTTTGCCAATTTTAGCAAGTTTTGAATTCTCTCGTTTACTATTTGTTTTCCCCAAATCGAGCCAATTTTGAAAAAGATAAATTTCAATCAAAAAGTCAGTCTATTAGCAGTACCGTATGAACCTGTTTCTGATTGGGGCTTATTGTTCCGAGAACAATAGATACCAGAGGTTTCATTAGTCAATTGTAGAAAGACCTATTGTTCTTGAAATGATAGGGGGGGCTATTATAGCTGTCATGAAAGGGGAGCTGTCATGAAGAAAATAGCTTAATTCTTTAATGTCCCATTGTTTCACTCTAATTTTCAGGGTTCTGTTTTTCCCAATAACAAGCGACAAACCAATCAGCACCGAAGCGAGGTACTTCTTATATTCTTAACTTCATTCCTGATACAAGGAGTGCGTTTCCATAGTAATAGACTCAATCAAGGCCAAGATTTTATTTTCTTTTTCAATGTTAAACAAGCAAAGATATACATCATCGTCCATAGTGCAATAATTCGTTAAGAATGGTCCAATCTATATTTCAATTTTGCTCGTGAAAAGCTACAGTCGATGGTAAAGAAGAGAGATGTACGACCCTGCTATTTCAACGCCAGTTTTTCATGGTTATGATACCAAACCATCTGACGATTTGATCATCAGTTTTGACCCAAAAAGTACACATCCAGCTTGCAAAGGATATGAACTCACGCTTCAAAAAGAAGCCAATGCTGACGAAATTAAGGTTGGCCAGAATTTTATGGGAATAGGGAAAGAAGAATCGCAGTGTAAGGAAATGATTCCAACGATGCATATAAATAATATATCAAGAAATTTGGAAACCAAAAATCATTTCAATTTTCATTGTTCTATATGTATGATGATGTATCCAAATAAAATGTTTTGTTTGATGCATGATATTACTAAAAGTATCATGCACTGTTTTCTGCAATAAATACAAGAAAAAGGCCAATGCTTTAGCTAAAAAACAACATTAATAATATGTATGGAATAACAAAAAAACATTAACCATTAAACTAGCTTTTGTGATAAATAATTTGCTGTTTTTAAAGCTCGCAATATCTATTTACACACACTAGATTGGAAGGTTTGTCATGCTTGGGCAATAAATTGCTTGGGGTGCAAAATGAAATAAACAAAGGAAACTTCATATATCTATTGTTAAATTACCCACACACTTTTTGACCCCTTTCTGAACTTTCCAGTTCAGAAAGGAAGACACATGCTAAATATAAGAAACTAGCTTGTAAGAACACTAGGATTACCAAGAAAGTTAAGAAACTCCAAGCTAAGAAAAGACAAAATTAAAATACATTAACTCCCCCAGGCTATTATTCTCCCTTGATCAACCTGCTAATTGTTGTAATCAGAATTCAAGGTATGATGAGTTAGTTACAAAATGGTTCCTGTGGTTTTTTAAAGAATTTTAATTTGTGAATTTAATACAATTTTTCAGGTTCTGCAAAGGATTATGTGGAAAAAGAAATTTTTCCTATCCTCCTTCCAGCACTTGATAGAATGTTGAGAGCTGCTAAAAGGAATGATGTTTTAAAGGTACCATGAGTATTTTTTTCTTTGTGCACTCTAAAAAGATTACAATTTTATATATAACTCAGCACTCAAGAGTCAAATATTAGTTCAGCAATACCGTCGGAAGCTCCCTGTAGCCCTTCAATAATTACAAGAACAAATGGTGATTTAAAACAAGTGATTAATTAAACCTTTGTTCTCTATTGTTTTGAGAACAATAAGGTGTGCAGTGGAACCACTTGAGCAAGCAGGTTCGAAATTTCCAACATATTGCTTTTCAGGCCAAAAATCACTGTTTCATGATAAATTTTTTCTGACAAACGTCGAATTTTCCACATTTTATTTTTGCTTTGTTTGCGAGGTTTCTAAAACTAACATTTTGGTTAAATTTTTTGAAGTTTAGTTTCCTTACCTTCTAGTGGAGAAGAACAAAATTCAATGCATGTGATTACCTCACAGAGCATTTGTACAAGTAAGGATTCTATAAATATATTCCATATATGGTAACTTTTTATCATTTTTATCATTTTTATTGTATTGTTGATTTCAGTCTATACCAATTGAAAATTATAAATAAGCTGAGATGGATGTCTAATAACCCCCACGCTACTCTCACTGCAACAATAACAATGTCTAGCATACAGCTTATATATAACTTTGTCAAAACTCCAACATTAGAGCAGCAAATTTGGATTGAGATACAATTTTTTAATTGAGTGGGCCAGCAGGTAAAAATTCCTCTATTCAGCGTCAAAGGTGGAATATTTATGCTATTTATTTTAACAGACAATGAAATTTTAAAATTATTATTATTGAATTATTAATAAATTGTTACACAATAATATATTGTTTTATAAAATATTAATTCTCAAAAATATTGTATTTAGCAACAACCCAAAACAGACACAAAGGGAAAAGAGTGGTTTATGGGACATACCATTCGTCAAAAGAATAAATGAAGAAAAGTATTTAATTTTTAATTTTCATGGTTATATTAGATTAGGTATATGTACCGCGTGCCCCAAAAAAAATGGCTACGGATTTGATTCCGTCTGGAGATGAAAATATTACCTAAAATGCTGCGAAGTGTATTTAATGTTACTCACCGATTCTTAAATTGATCAAAAATACGTTGTTTGACATTTTTGGTGCCTCGTAAGTTGAGATATTAATTCTTGAAGTTGAAATTGTGTGTCACCCTCAAACCAGAGCTTTAGCAGAATGGCCTACCAAAAGTCTGTTATTTTGGGGAATCGCCTTGATTCTGATTTCAAACAAGCAATGTTTCCATAGCCTACAAGCTGTTTAACAATGGGCATCGAGATTTTTGCCATACTCAATAGAAAAAGAAGAAAATTGAGAATTGAATGTATGGTTAAACGTTTTTTAATAAACAGTAGCTTTGTTCAATAAATATTCTATTTTCCAAAATGATAAAAGAACAAACGAACAACAAATCAAATATTTTAATTTAGGCATTTATGCGAAAGCTCTGATTTGACGGTGACACACAATTTTAGGTAATATTTTCATTATCAGCCTCAATCAAATCCGTAGCAATTTTTTTGGGACACCCGGTATAGGGTTTCCTTTTCCCGTGTTCTCCTAATATACTTGTGAAACTGGTACATAGTAAATATCAACTTCAAATGCAATAACAATCATCTGAATAGAATAAACTGGCTTCCAAAAAGAAAGAGCGGAGCAAAGCATATGTTTTCAAATTCTTAGAAGGAACTTCACCAGTCCACTTTTCGTATAATTATGTTTCACCCTTCTAACCAGATTCAAACTACTTGTAGATCAAAGGATAAATTTACTAATTCCCTTTTCGTAAGAGCAACATAGGCCAAAAATGCTTATCATACACGGGCTCAAAATTATGGAATCAATTACCATCTGATATTAAAACTGCAAATAGCGTAAACTCTTTAAAACTGCTATATGCAAAATTTATTAAAGAACGAAGAGTAAAATTTGATGCACTGATAATTATCCTTACTTTGCTTCTTTTAATTTTTGGTAAAAGATGAATTATTTTTGTTTCCCAACACACCTCTAAAACTCTAAAAGGGACCATCACGGAATCATAAGGTCACCTCGATCTTTCTGATGTTATCCCTGCCACTCTTGTAAGGGGTTTTGTGATTTTTTAAATGTTTTTTCATTGATTGACTTTGTGATTTTAATAGTGTGTAAATATTTTGTAACTCTAATTTATTTTTTAACCGTTGTAAATTTTTAGTGGCAAAATGATACTTATTTACTACTTGCTTAATTAAATATAAAATTTAACTGTTTTCAACAAGATTTAGCTTGAGGTAAGAAAATTCCTTTTCATGGCAGGCCAAGACCACCATTGCCATTATCTTTATTATTGACTGACGATGAAGCAGCAGTAATTATTCAGTCATTTTGGAGAGGTTGCATGGTTTGTTATTTTTCATTATTTCTGTCTCAAAGCTATTCTTTATTTAAGAGGGTCAGATGTTCCCTTTTTAAAGAGCTTTGTAATTCTTTCCATAAAACATTCGGTTCTATAAAACATAGGTGTAATTTGGTGAACTCAATATATCCGGATAATGCCATATCGCGGGAATGCTAAATATGCGAAATTCGCTGAGTACTTTCATAGCATTCCCTCTAAATAAAAATTTGTGATTTGGCATGAAATAGACTTGGAGCAAGTCTAGGTGAACGTTTGCATTGGTTTCCAGAAAAAGTTCACCCCTCAATCGGTCAATCCACAACGTGGCATACAAAGTTTGAGAAACTGGAGTTTTCTGTTCTCACCTCCCCCGCAAGCAATCCCAACTTATTTAAAAAAGAAACCACAATAATCATTTAGATTAAAATTATCTTGTATACCATTTCCATATTTACATTTTTAGGTTCGAAATAACCCGGAAGTTCAAGAATTACGACAATATCAAAAGGAAATGAGAGAGGTTTGTTGTTAAAGAATAACTCGAAAATAAGAGAAGATGTTGAATTAGAACTAGGTCCAGAGCATTGCTAACGCCTTGTATTATTTTGAGATTAACCAAGCATATAGCGGAATTTGCATCACATGTTCATAAATAATGTGAATTTACTGGCCAGGTCCTAAGAGTAAACGAGTTAACTGGTAAAGTGTGAACAAAATTATCTTGTATCGTTATGATAAGAAAAAATAATAGTTTTTTAACAAAGGACGCACATAAATGAGGTCAATGTGTGAGCAATCAAAGAAGATTTATATTAGGGAGGCCCCAATAGGGGGGTGTGCAGATACCTGGTACGTCGGTTTTTCAGACGCAAGATACCTGATACACATGTTTTTAAATGTATACTTTCGAGATACTTGATACCGTAATTTTAAGATACCTGATACCGCTTTTTTTCATTAGAGATACCTGATACTGATACTCAACTTAGTATTATAAAATGCCTGATACCCAAAACCCCTATACGGGACTTCTTAGGGAAAGATGTATGATTGTTATTATAATAAACATCCACTATCTCGACTTCTCATTAACATACCATACAATTCAGCTCTGGTTTGTTTACACCCAATTCAAGTCATGTGATCAATCTCTAGATAAAACACCTTTTGAATTTTGTAACATATTTCATGCCATGGAAACTCGTGCTTTCAATACATGAAGAAAAAGAATACTAAAAGTTCCCAAGGGTTCACCATTGCATTTCTCAAACATTTTCTATTTGGAATGAATTTCTGTTTCCCTTTAAGATGTTAAGTATAGGTAATGCCATACTACAAGTGTTTTTGGGTCAATAAACAATGATTGGAATTGCTTACAAATGGTAAAATAGTATTTTGTTTTATTTATTTCCTATTAAGAGTTTATTCTTGCAACATTTGTTATTTAAAAGGCAATAAAAAGTTAGTTAAAGACGTTTTAATTTCATCACTACATCATGCTCACATTATTGAATTCCTTATCTCAAAAATGATACAGAAAAATCGTTCAACTAAGTTTTTATCGTTACATTTTATGAAAAAATTATTTACTGTCATTTTAAAACTAATGGATTCTCTTGTGTTCAATAGCAAGAGTATGACATTGTGTTGAAAATTGAAAATTTCTGGAAGAAGCACCCAGTAGAGGAAACTACTGATGAAAACCCAACTGACGAAAATCAAACAGATGAAAATCAAACAGGAATCACTAACTAAAGAAGAAATCGTTTGACCATAAGCTAAACCATGTGAAATAAAAATTATCCAGCCATGTATCGAACAGAGCGAAGAGGAGTTGCAGAAATTCATGGATGCTTATCAAATAACATTGCTTACTGCATTTGATAATAAGTTAACAATGTTTTAATTGTCGAAATGTTGTGATTGTAATTTGTTAGACTTGTCATTTTTACGAACGAACTCAAGTGAATAATGATTCAGAGGCATGAATTGAAATGTAAATTACACATGATCAATTTTAAACTTAATTTTGAAATATTTCGAAGTTTCTAATACTAGTCAGTGGCTTGCCATTTGAAATCGCGATATTTTTGCCACCTGAGCAGTATGGTGGCGTCTACACGCAAGAGGTCAATGCTTACAAGAGGTTAACAAAATTTCAAATATCTTCATGCAAAATTGTTTTCAAGTTATTTCATTCACACACCGCTATATGCTTATTCTTTAAAGTCACACGCATTTATTTTCTGAAGATGCACAAAACGACAAGTTGAGATAAAATAGACAAGATAAACAAAACAACAAGTTAGGATAAAATAGACAAGATAAACAAAACAACCAGTTGAGATAAAATAGACAAGGTAAACAAAACAACATGACAAAAATAGACACGACAACAGGCTTGTAGAGATGAAAATAGTTGTTTGATTTTTCTTATTCTATGTATATAGATATATATATATATATATATATGGTTGTTTTGTTTATCTTGTCTATTTTATCCCAACCAATTTATATATATATATACAACAACCAGACAAATTTCTCAATTTAATTTCTCAAAGGTCAAATTGATTTTGAATGTTTGGAAAAAGATAAGATACCAAATTTAAGTCTGTGACTTACATAAATGAAATCATGTTTTAAGTTTCAATTTCATCATGTCCATCAATTGCCGAATCATCGATCATCGTGGGAAGCCGATCTCCATCTTCAATTACTATTGAATACAGTTTTCGATAAGCATTTACTTTCTCACTGAAACGATAAATTATGAATTCTTTAATTTCTCAAATTTTTGATACCGTAGAAACCTGCATAAATAAACTTAAAAAAAAAACAAAAACTTTCAAGCTTGCATCAACAAACGTTTGCATCAGTTTCTTGCCATGCTACCATGGCTGACGATGTAAAGTTCAGACGCATCAACACAAAAAGATACAATAAAAAATAAATTTGAGGCAACGCACAATGTGATAATGAACTTGGAATATTAAAGAACGTTGCTGTGTGTCATATTTAAATTTGGGCGTGTTTTTTTTAGATCTTCCAAATTCTGAAAACGGTAGGTTTCCGAGAAAAACAACTAAAAAGTTTAAAATAACACGAATTCTGAACCATCTTGAACTATTGTTTCCAGGCCCCCAAAAGTTGACGTGTCTCCTTGCGACTGTGGCAACTTTGAATTCTCGGAAATCTTCTGCTTTCAGGAGCAGATAGTTTTGGGGAGCTTCTAAAGCTACCGTTTTCAGAAGGTTGAATTTAAAGAACATGAATTCCGATAAAAGAAGGCTGCCCAACAGGAAAAGTAAAGATCAATTTTATTACTTTGTTATTTTTTTCTTGCTCTACTTGTCTTACATTCCGTGTTTTGATTTGTGCAGGCCCTGTGACAAAAAAAAAACACGGAATGCAGGGGCGGATCCAGCGAAATATGGCGACCGGTTTTATATTGAAAAGTAGGGGGCCCGGGAAATTTTTTTAGCGACCAAGCCCTTTACTTTGGTTTTTCTGACCGGTTTTTCAAACCGCTGAAACCGGTCTGGATCCGCCTCCGGAAAGTAAGACAGGTGGTATTAGAGAAATCGAAGTGGGAGTAAAATTTAAAAAAACTTTACTTTTCCTAAAACCCGTGCCCTATGTCGCACAAAGAAACAGCAACTCTTACCATTTTGTTAAATCACGTAACTCTAACAATGATTTTGTCCAATGAGATATCTTCATTTTGAATTCGAGCTCAAACCTCAATTGTTCGTATTTTAATATCAAATCGCACAGTTTTTGCAGTTCCTATAAAAACAAAATACAAAAACAGTTACTATTTCAGAAGACAATTGACTAAACCACAGTTTAATGTCCAGCAATTCAATTCTCAATAAGTGTACGAGCGTGAACATAAAAATCTTAAAATTAGCTTGATTAGCTTTTACAAAGACTGGTTTAAGCATCGCCTTTTACCGTTAGTTGAATCATAGTCCATGAGCCGAGAGTTTAAAATAGGGGTTGTCACTACCACTTTGGGGGAGTAACATTAGTTGTGATTATAACGAATGTGATTGTGATTTTAATGATTTTAACGGACCTATTTCTACATGCCCCATTTTAAATGTGTCTATCATACCATTTCTGACTATTGGCGTCATTCTCTTACCGAAAATCACTGTCAAAATTATCTCTCTCCCCCCTCCCCCCTAAAGTGGCAGTGACAAGCGCCCTCGGCTCATGGACTATCATCAGTAGATCATGTCAACTTGATCTAAGGTTGAGTTTTACCTTGCAGTTTGAATATGTTGTTTCCCATCTTATGGAGTGTAATATTCTATCCGTCACTGAAGCTAAAACAGTAAAAAGAAGATAGATAGCTCATTTTAATTTCAATGAGAAGACAGAAGACTAAATGATTTGATAGAATCATAGAACAATCCTTTAATATGAGGTATTTACTCAGTATATTGTCGAAGGTCTTTTGACATTTCAGTTTGGAAAAAGATACTTAAATAAATTTGAGGGACATAAAATTCGAATAGTTTCGCTGAAAGGCGAGGGGAGTTGGAATTGCAAAAAATGGCAGAACAGGATAAAAATAAATAAATACAGTTTCGTATTCAAGACAACCAGTAATGAAGTTCTTCATTTTAAAATTGCCATGTACAAGAAGGGCCAAATTAATTGTTGCAATGTCGAAACTTTAACACGCACATTAAAAACAATGGAATTTTTTCGGTTCAAGAGAAACCTGGTTTTGATGCATGGTACAAAAGTTGTTATGGTAAATAAATAAATAAATAAAGTCATTGCGAGTTGCCATCATTTCAAATGATTAGAAATGTTATAAATGTGATGCAAAAATATTATTTGCTGCATTAAACGCTTTAAAAGATATTTTTTATAAATTACCAAGGTTCTGAAACGTATAGCTCAAAATTACGCTTTTCGAGTCGAAATTACTCAATCATTCGCCAGCGTTACCAAAATAACAGCAGCTTCCATTATTAAGTTGGTCCTTCTCACATTACCAGAAGAACAAATTTTTGAAATTCATAAAAAAATCAAAATTTGGTGATTTTTCAAAGGTCGGAAATATTTTTTGGGTCACCCGGTATAATTTTGTCATAACGATGTAACAAATTAATAATAAAGCAATGAATGTCACAATAAAACAAAATATAACAAAAGTATTTCATACTTACACAGATCCAACCTACTTTTCAGTAATTTCCCAAAATTATCCATAGTACTAAAATCTATAGATTTGGTGCTCATATCAAAATATTCTTCAATTTCACGAAGAAATTTTTTTCGTGACGAATTGGCTTCAGATGATTCGATTTTGGTCAAGTTCGATAATTTTCTTTTTAGAAATGATGTTCTTCTGCAGTTACTAATCAAGTTAGAAGTTGTGGCATCTAATTTTGGTTGACAAGACTCTTCCATGTTGTCTTTTACTTCATTTTTTAATGCTGAAAAATCAGATTGCAGGTTTACCCCGAGATCTTGTGGTACAATTTCATTATCTTTCACAATCTGTGCTTTTTGAATTCGAGAATTTCTTATGCTCAGTCCAGGAATGCCTCTTTCAACTTTCCCAGTCAACCTCTTTTGTCCAATTCGGGCTTCAGGAGCACTTCTTGAAGTTCGATTAACTGGTCTTTCGCGAGGGAGATTTTTTGCTGCTTTTGGTAGCACGGTTTTAGGTCGTGATAATTTTGAATCCACAACGGCTAAAAAGGAAACAAAACAACTTTTGAATAAACAAGAAGATGATCATATGACTGCTATAAAAGTTAGATATCATGTTAATCATAAGTAAAATTTACCAAATTTTTTATAAATTTACAAATGAAAAAAATGTTTATAAAATAAAATTTAATTAAGTATTAATTTTGAAAATGGAAAAAACGTATTTTTACAAACATACTATGGAAAAATAAAAAGTAAACAAATTTCTTTCCATAAACTTTATCTCACCTGAAAATACTATGGTTTAGGTTAATAAAAAGTAATACTTGGAACAAGGAGTTTTTAAATGGACACTGTCCCAATGAACTTTGTTTCCGTGGGATAAAAATAGAAGCCTCGTCTGACGTTAGCAACACATTATTAGGAGTGTGGAAAATATTACGTTCCAGTGTACTGTTTTTCATCATTCTATGTTGCAACTGTTGAACAGTTAGACTTTAATGAATCATGCGTGACTTTACTTTAAAATATTCGTCATCTTCAATGTTTTTGATTTTGGCTAAAACAAAATGTAACATTCTAAAAATGCACTTCACAATAGTTCTGAAAGGACCAGAAATGTTAGCAAAATAGCAAACAGTCAGCTTGTGTTATTGTTGTTATACTCAAAACATTTAAATGCTTGGTTTATATTTAGATCAGATTGAATAAAAGGATATTCACCATATTCGTAGTTTCTGGTAAAATAATTCAAGGGTTCATACAGTTTAACCCCGCTATCTCGAGCTCTTAAGGGGAACAAAATCTTTTCGAGATAACAAATAGTCTATTCCAAATATCCAAAGCTAAATCGACGCTGGAAGCTCTCAAGTGATACACGAAACAGTTCGAGTTAGCCGGGAGTTCGACTTTAGCAAATTAGAGTTAGATTGGTTTAACTGTATTTCTTTTAATTAAATGGATATTCACAGTTTTTGGATAAAAATTCAAAGTCTGCATCCATAAGCCTATGAATACTCATTTGTTTTCACTGAAAAGAAGTAGTCACATTGATAGCGTGATCAATTAAGAAAGTATTGTTAAAACGTCGTACAATATCAATCAAGTCTGCCGCCACTTGAGTTAGCATCAACGTCAGATAAAAGTTTATCACTGCAATATCCTGTTTACCCTTTCTTGAAACTTTTCTGAAATATCAAAAATTGTATTCATCTATGTGAATATATTCTATTTTAAGAGTTTGTAGCTGAGAAAACAAGCTTGCTTCAGGTATAACGGAATGGACTTGAAGCACGTCTGACAAAACAGAGTGACTAAGACATGATGACAAGTCTTTAAATTTAATAAATACATAAAATTGAGACTGAAACCTTGAGACTGAGACTGCAAATTCAAGATTTGAATTAATATAAAATAAAGGTTTGGACATTTAAGACATTTGGTGATATAAAACGTTATATACTGATATAAATTCGATTTAGTAAACTGAACTCGAAATTTGCAATATGTAATATGTATGGTTATGGCTTACCATACTTGTATAGTTGATTTGAATAATAGTGGCAAAGTTTAAGCTTTCATTTTGCTATTTTATGTGAATAAAATCATGGATGTTTATTTTAAAGTGGACAAATACATTCGTTTTGCATAACTTAATTGTTTTAATAAATTTAACTGGAAAGAAGCCTTTTAGGCCCAGTAAAGCAAGCATGCTAATCTTAAATTTTTACGAATATTTCAAAATACTAGTACGAATGTTGCGGCGGGGCTGCAGAACGAAAAAAGTGCAAGCTGGAAATGTGACTAAAAGCTAAAAATAATCAAATAAAGTACAGTAGCATCTGAAAATAGAAAAAGCCAAAAATACCAAATTCCTGTCACGAAACACAACACGAGAGCAATCAAAAGTTACAGTTCTTATACGAAGTAATTTTAAACTCTCTCAACGATATCATATACAGTACGTGTTGTTTGTGTATCACAATGATACAAAATGAGTAACCTTTCCGAAAGGATGTCACTGACACCTTTTAGTATTGGTGTAAATGTACTGGGTCATGTAACATTTCCGTGTGGTTGAAATCACTGCGAGATGGCAAGCCCACGTTATGCAAGAAATGACCTCATCGAAATCACAAGAAAAACTAAAGAGTCCCAGAAAAAGTTATTGCAGGTCATTTTCAAAACTATTCAACATTATAATATGAAGTTCAATTATGAAAAATATTTTATTAATTGAATGGTATTAATTTCACTACGAGGCTCTGTAGTGAAATTTGAACTCAATTGTGTGGCTGGAAGAAGAAAAGTTAAAAAAGAAACCCTTTAGAAAGTCAAATTCTAGGCCAACAAAATAGGTAAGTCTAAAGTCAACATTCTAAAAGCGGAAATGAATACCGTTAGGCCCTAACAGTATTCAAGAAACCACTGATAAGAAACTTATCTGTGGCTTACCTGTGGCTGATTTGACAGATTGAGGCCGATTTTACAGATTGAGGCTGATTTTCTCATTAGAACAACAGCAAAACAACAACAATATTTGTAAACAAGAGTCTCAATCTGTAAAATCAGTTTTCTAAATGCGGGTCCTTGCTGTACACCGTGATCGCACTCTTTTTTATGAGAACATTAAATTGGCGAAAAAATAAGAGCGCACTCAGCTTCAAATCCGAAATTTCCAAAAATTCCATACCGTATTATGAAATTATTTTCGGTGAGTGTTACTTGCTGTAAAAACATGAGTGATACTAAACACGAATGTTCTCTATGTGTTGCTGAGGCAAAGAAGAAAACTGGTCACGTCATCAATTAGGAAAAAATTCCAGAAGAAACATCCGTGCAAAAAAGAAGAACAATTTAAGAACATTTAAGCCTCAAATTCTTGGAATTTTAAGAAAATCAAGCCTCAGCAAAACTTATCTGGTTTCTATAAAAAAAGAGCTGTACTGGATCTCATACAATTTTAAAAAGTAAAGCTCAAAAGAGAAACTTTATGTATGAACTTGTGAAGATTAAAAAAAGAAAGTTTCTACTCCTGGATACTTTTAACGTAAATAACTTTCACATTCAAAGAAGGGTAAGAGCAACACTATCAACAAAAGAAAAGAAAAAGTCATGAAAATATATTTGTTTCCATGCACCAAATACTCAGTTGTGATGGTAACTCTCTGGTGTGTTTTTTCTTATAACATTAAACGTGGAAGTCTGAAGGTCTGTTGTCATTTTTAAAATCAGATTGAGAGAAAAAATACATCAACAATTCAAAGAATTTTGCCAGAAATGATTAACTATCTCTATAAAAAACCCAAAACAACATCAGTGCAAACCAGGGACGTAGGAAGCAGGTCGGGAAGGCCAATAAAAAGGGGCACATGGTAACGCTCATCATACTGGGGCCCTTTTCTGTATGGTGCAAATCAATAATTCTTAAAAAATAGAGTGAGGCTATCTCAAGTAATGGCAATAATTTGCGAAAAAATCGTTATGCCTACCAGATTCGATAATTTGCTGAAATGTTAGTAGATTAAAATGAGCAAAATAAATAGATGTGAAAAGCGTGACAGGATCAAATGATCAAAAATAGAAAAACAATTTCTTATCAAAAATTTAAGAAACTTTTTTGATGGAAAACCTCAAGCTCACGAAATCTTTCATTTTGACACAAAAATATGGTATTCTGCATACAAATTCACTGTATCATTTATTTTTAAATCTAGGCCCATTATATTTTTCATTAGCTATTTTAATTCCACAATGCTTATGTATTATGACCGACTACAACAGAATACAGAATAACAATAGATAACAACAGAAACAATAACAACAAATAACAACAGAAACATCTGACAATAACAATAGATGTACGCTTTTGTCTTAACCCCCTCCCCCTAAAGCCCGTACGTATATTGTGGATGCCCCCAAATGATAAACATGAAGCAGTGTTAAACTGTTTATCTATGAATTTGCAATTTAAAAACATGATAAGAACAAAGGTCAAACATTTTCTTTCAAATGGGAAACACGCGCAGCACAAACATTCTTCTCAGTTCTACACTATTTGGATGTTAAACTTGTTTTTGTATTTTTATTGTGATCAGAAATAAATGTCCATGCTGTGTTATTAGCGGTTTTAGATTCCATGTCAAACACGAATATTGCAAACGAATGAATAAAATTCTGAGTTCGTATCCCATGATCTACTTTTTTTTACCAACTGCACGGTTTATTTCTATAAGAGCAGCTAGCTTGGGTTTCAGCCAGGGTTCGTTCTTATTTTTGGATTGATTTTTACAAGCTTGCTTACCCCACCCTTTTCAAAAACACCTTTAAAGTGTGTTGTGCTTTTTTGTACTTAACGTAAGTAATATCTGACATACCTTACTCCATCTAATTTTCGCGCCCCTTTAATTTTCGCGCATTGCATGAGGAGAAAACTATAGTTATCCATTTTTACCTATGTTTTGCACTCTCAGGGGAAGTTCTTGGGGGGGGGGGTTCTTTTCTTATCAAAGCATACTATGTTTAAAGTATACTTGGCCTTGAAAAACAATTTGCAATAGCTTCCGACGGCGGGTTAGGTTTAGAAAAACTATCCCCCTCCTAATTTTCTTCTAGCCAATAAACAAACAACGACATAGGTTTCAAATAACGACTTGCAATTCCATAGGTTTGGTTTAAACACGTAAATTTCCGACCAAACCTGACTGAACCTTGATATTGCTCGCACGTGTGTCAGAATCGCATCATCAGTATTAGCTTAGAACAATACTGAACAATAATGTATTTCATCTTGCTGCGGGGCAAGGATAAGAATTACGAGACATTTTAGATGTAGGAAAGAAAGCTAAAGTGTTTACGTCGAAATTAAAACCAGATGAATGAAAAATAAAACAATATAATTAATTAAAAAATAATAGAGAAATGGGAAAAGAAGCTCAAGGATGGTATAGACGATAAAGGGAGGGACTCGTTGTAATTAGATTATCTAATATTTGCTAGAGCTAGATTATGTCTAGGTTTGAACTTCGAATAGTGAAAAAAACACTTCACATCAAATATAAATATCGATAAAATAATATGACCAACAACTTGCAAACAGATTAAACTCATCGAATTCAACAGTGTAGTTTTTTCGTTCCCAGCAAACAGTATTTGTAATCGAACGCTAAAAGGATGATTCAATTTAAACTTTACACACCCACTGCAATACAATCTCACTTTAAAATGAACTTGTAGCCTAGTCAAACCATTAACATTGTCCTGGCACCCGGGGGGGGGGGTGTGCACCCTAATATATGGGTGCGGGTATGTGCCGTCAATAAGGATGAGTTCGAAGGTAGTAAATTCTCTAAATATGGGCATGATTTGCAGTAAAAAAGACTTAATGTTGGACTAGAAATCAAAAATTCTCCTTAATGTTGGGTAGTTTGGAATGAAACACAACATTCATATTTGGTATACACGAATATTTGAACATTAAAAATGGGGGGGTTTATAAAATCTCAGCGGCACACTCCCGGGTAACTGGCGTCGCCTTAGCCCTGATCGAAGAACATGTTTGAAGAATAAATTTATGGCCAGTCATCGCAAAGAGTGAGCCGACATATCGATATCATTGTCGAAAATTTTGAAACGTTTCCTTGTTGACCCAGGAAGCATTTTAAAACTAACAAATAGGATCTCTTTACGAAGATTTTTATTTTGCAATTCTGTTTTGTTCTCCAAGTGCAATATGATGAAAAATAAAATAATCTTAATTCAGTGAAATTTGACAAAGCCACGTTTACTTATTTAATATTACTAAGAGGCTCATAAACATGAAAGAAAGAAAAGAAAAAAAGAGTAAAGAAAAAAGCTGGATAAACGTAAAGCTTTTTTAAGTTCGTTCACAGATGCCAGTATGTTTATGACGAAACTCAAAATGTTTGATTATATGTAATCATGATAAGCCAAAAACATTTATCATTTCGAAGGGAAAATGTCAACTTTTCTTTATGGTTGCAAAGTCTTGCAAAGTAAGAAAACCAATAAGTAAGAAAAAGTGTTGAACACCGAAGAAAGGCACAGCTGGAAACGTCTGTATTTATTATTCAATGGCATATAGCAAATTCATTATTCAATTTAGGGATATTTGTTGCAAGTAGAGTTTGTGATATAGAAAAAAGGAGAATGAGGTTGGTAACAGGATACATGGTACATGGGACACCAACATTTACCATATCCCAACATATAACCCAACATATAACACCAACATTTACCTAGGGAACCCTTTTGACTACGCCACGGGAATCAAAAAGGAGAAAGTATCCTCAAATCAAAATGTCTCAGTTCTTTATGAGCCTGAAAATAACTCATTGAATGAAAAATGGCAGCCATCTTTGGATGAAAACCGAGGTAATAACACAGAGGACAAAGGGAGTTATTGTTGATGAGGTTGAGGACAGTTTGGCCAGATGTCTGATCAGGAACTGATTGTTTGGTAATCAATAATAATTAATAACCCGACAAAAGCGCTTACAAGCACTTGCTTGAACCAATAACAGAACAAATGGGTTTACATTAAATCACTGACGACCTGGTCGTATTGTATTGCAAGCTGGATTCAAGCAGAAAATCTAATTTCTAAAATTATTGACGGGGTGAAAATTATTATTTTTTAGCCCAAATGATGGAATGCTGTAATAACAATCAAAGCAGCCGAACAAAAATTCAACAAGAAATAAATTTAAAGACATTTTATGTGAATGATCAATGCTTATTCCTACTTCAAACAAACAAACAAATCAATACCAAAATTGATCATGGTAAATCATTATGACAGAGAAGTTCCCCCCTTGATTTTAGTACGTGATACAAATTAAGTATTGGTTAAGTCACGTGTTTAAGAGCTCATCTGGCAGCGTTAGTGCTTAGTTTGTCTAAAAAGTAGAGAGCAGAGACAAATTTCTTCATGTCCATGAAAATAAGTTCTAATTACATCCGAAGAAAGTTAAAATTTCCTTTGCGGCACACAGATATTCCTTGCTCAAAAAGACGTCGCCGAGCCAAGGTATCAAGCCAGTTACTCTAATTTTAATGCACAACTGAATCAATGATTTAACACCCATATTACCGTTTCCGATAAGCCGTTAATTTACGAAGGTTCCTGTGAAAATGATAGATGGGAAAACTGAAATATACACCAACAATTCTGTGTAAAATCTGTATTTCCAGTTTGAAGCAAAAGTATTTGAAAATTATGAAACAAAATTATGAATCAAATAGGCAATTCGGAAAAAATGGCTGTGGAGTATTTTTACCCACAATGCACTGCGTTCATCGACATGCCTGCTTAGTGGTAAAATTACCCATGACGTCATCTTTATGTTAATTGTCTTGTGTCTACAGGGGTAAAACGAATAAATGAGTGGACTGGTAAATCAACATCCTCCAATAATGGTTGTAGCTCAATAGCATTTGAAAATCAGGCTATTGGTGGCAATTATTAACATTGCATGCATTACCCAATTCTACCCCAAACCCCCCTCAAGCCTACCCATTTTACCCTTATAGACCCTATTCAACAAACTCTTTCACTTATCACCCTTAAAACTGATTCCAATGCGACAGCTATCTAATCTAAGTGTGTGCTCATCAATGGACAAAAACGTTACTGAAAAGAATTAGCTTATCTTTGACATTTATCATATAAGCATTTCAAAGTAATATTTTATATAAATTATTAATTTGAATATAAATTATTCCATATAAATTATTACTTTGAATATAAATTATTCCATATAAATTATTACCATTCTTATATATTTAAATACTATATGTTACTATTCCCACCATATCTTTTCATTTAAACGAGCTTAAATTATAAAAATATATTCAAAACTTTTTTAATAAAATTTTCCGCAACATAAAAATATTCAATACAATTCAGTCTTCTGTATATTCATCTAGCATTCATCTAACATCTAACGTACAGTCTTCTAACATATTCATTAGTGTCACTGTATGTGTAAATAATAATTTCACCCGGTTACTTGTTAGAGAGTGGGCGCTTATGTAAAAAGTTTAGAAAAAAGGGGCAGTTATTAGAGAGTGGGTGGGAGAATACGGTACGTTAAAATTCAAACTCAAACGTTCTTTGTGCTTAAACAGAGAGACGTGAATCTCTAAATAATAAATTTGATAAAAACTGCCAGATTTTCAAACTCAATTGTTCTGAAGGTAAAAGTTGCCTAAGTAGCTTGGGAATAAATTTTACCGTGAAAAACATTAGCTACGTGAAAATTTCGAGACTTGATTGTTTCGTGAAATCCTTGTCTGAGAAGTTTAGACACCACGTCTTAAGAAGCCAACGAATTGTGATTAAAAGAGCGATAAAACTTAAAATATAGTAGATCTTAATTTCAAAATACAAATCTAGAAGTTGTGTCCTGCTAGCTCTGTTATGATAGAAAGCGGAAAGTTTTATGTTTCAAAAATCAAATGTTGTTCCTTAGAACAGCATAAGGAGAAACCCTTGCTTCCTGCTGGCGTTGAGAAGATTATGACGGTCGCGCAAATTTGGTCGGAACATTGTCAAATTTATTGGATAAGTTCAGTTTATTGTCGACCCCGTCTTTTGTCGATTCGGTCTTTTGTCGGCTACGTCTTTTGTCGGCCATTGTGTCATGGCTCTCGTTGAACGTGCGAACATGCAACGTGTGTATGCAAATTATTAAAAGTTGAAATTAATTGAATTTAAAGTAAAGCAAATGATAGCTGAAAACGATGCTATTTGAGATTAGTCGATTGTAGGGGGAAATAGTAGGGCTATAAAATTCGGTTTTGATTGAAAACGGGCTTCTTAGAATTCGCCAATTTTGGGTGAAATGGCAAAGCTACAGCTATTTGAGATTAGTCCGTTTCGGGCTGAAATGTTAAGGATATAGCCTTCGGTATTGACGGAAAACGTGGCTTCTTAGAATTCGATCATTTTTCGGTATAATAGTTTAACATAATAATAGTTGGTGGGAGATTTATAAATGTTGCAAGTGCCCATTATTTGACTTTGAGTAAAAAGACAAAACTTTGAATTTAACGGTCTTTTTGCAAACTTATCACTCCTCCTCCTGAACTAATACTTCTCGCAAAAAGAGGGAATACGGTGGAAGCAAAATACAGGAGTTATATTACGAGTCTAGACTTATTACATGGGTCCCTTGTTTCCATGCGTATTTGAAAAATCTGACGTCACTCCAGTCAATAGGTGCCCATAATCAAACATAATTAAAATCTGAACCAAAGATTTCTGCCTCGATTTCACTCTTCCCCCGGATATACTTTGAATTCTCATTCAAAAATCCGAGCCTCGGAGTGACGTGTTTGAGTGTACATATCTCGATTTACACATAATTAAAAACCGTGTCAGCTTTTCATAGTTTAAAAAAATTAGCAAACTTTAAAAAAATGAAAGCTCAAAAATCACTTCGAGGCTTATCCCTAATTGAATTCAACCAACATGCCCACTGACGTCACAAACGAACACAGAGCAAGCCATATGATGAATATATGCTCCGCCCCGAAACAATTGCCTTGAAAAAGCTTATGTTTCAAGTGTAAGGAAAGCTTGCTTTGTCTTCTACGATCGTGAGAAATCAAAGATAAATGTTTATTACATGAGATGCAATGAATTAAATAATGTGAAATGACTCATTTCTCCTCCAGTACAGCCATCAGAAAATGACACCGAGCTTTGCGTTTGCTTGCATTGACAGTTCAAAAACTACTAATCCTTCATCCTTGTTCCTTGTTCCTTGTTCACGATAACGCTAGACTTGCTCCAAGTCTATTTCGTTTATCAGCAAAAAATATGTCACTGCGGAGGAAAACACCCTGTTGCGGAGAGGCCTCTCCCGCGATCATCCAACGCCAACTCGAGACCAGCGGATCACTCCTCCCCAGACTTTCCTATCAAGCACTAGGGATGTCAGTTCTGCAGTACTGCTGTCTCCCACGTCCCGTCGTATCGTGTCTATAAAATTTGAATGCCCCTCTCCACCGCCTGGTGGTGCCCCTCTATGGCTTCCATACGATAAGAGTTGGCTTGCTGCTAGCTTTGGATGCTTGACAAAATGTCCGGCCAGTTTCATCCTTCTTTCCCGTATTTTATCTGTCACTCTCGGGTGGTCTGTCATATTTTGATATAAACTCCGCATCTGCCAGAACGTTAAAATATAGACTTTTATAGTTCTACCTTCAAATAATTTATTTTATCAAATTGTTGAGATATTGAATTTTTAATTAGATTCTGCAAAACAAATTTTACATTTCTATATTCTTTTTCTTCAAAGTTACAGCCATGAAAATACGAAGATTTTATATTTCTGGGAATGTTGATCGTAAAAACGTTTGTGTATTGGTCCACATTTTGATCCAATATAAATCATTTTCAAGATCAAAGTTCTTACAAATGTCAGATATTAAGCGTAAATCTCATATTTGTATTTCTGAGCGTAAATACTATATTTGTATTTCTGCAAAATTGACAAAAAGGATGTCGAAATGCAAAAATTAAGCTTTGCTCAAAAGTTTAACTTCGAATGAATAGTTTAACTTCGACTAAAAGTCAAGCTTTGCATGCAGAATCTAATGAAAAGAATCAAACATGCATAATCTCAAAATTGTGATAAATTTCCATAATGGCAGGCTTAGCTCAAAGGTGCATTAAATTAGCGGAAATACGATATGGAAGCGTTCCGGACGATCTGATATATCAGTGAAATTCAATACCTCACTCGAGACAAGAAGTCTACAACAAGATGTCTCAAATTTACAAAAAAGAAAAAAAAGAAAATTTCTAAAAATAAATTGGAGGCTAACCAGAATGATAACTTGGAGACTGGTGACTAAGGATCATACTACTAACTTGGAGACTGGTGACTAAGGATCATACTACTAACTTAAAGACTGGTGACTAAGGAACATACTACTGGGTAGCTAAACAACACCCATCTCTGTTTGCAGGGTTGTAGCTCGAAATCCATGAAGTTACAAACCTTGAATAGTACTCAAACCAACGTTCGAAGGGCAAACTTAGAGTTTGAGATATCATCCAGTCATCTGCGACCACGTTTAGTTTACCTTTCCAAAATTTGAAATTAAAATTACCTTTCTACGTGAGCTTTTATTTTCATCATTTTTTAGTCACCCGGAGTATGGTCAATTATACTTTGGAAAAAAGATATGGTGATTTTATTAGATGGCTGTGTCCGAATGTGTCCAAAGTTAAACTTTAAAAATTATTTTATGAGAGATCAAAAATTAAAAAGGAACTGGCTTAATTAGCTTTGTTTGGGGGTTATAAAATTTATGGAAATTACCCCCCAATGTTAACTTTAGCGCTTTGTAGCTCATCGGAATTATGATAGTTTTACTTCATTTAGCCAATTTTCTCTCTTCCTCAAACGATTAATCTTTGCAATTACAAGCTTAGGTAAGATCAAAAGGGTAGAGTATAATAAACATTTTTGAATATGTACGGAAACCATTCATTTTTAACTTTTGCGCTTAAAATAATTGTAAAGAAATAATTGACCTATCAATTAAGATTTGCCGTATTGAGCTATTATTACATAATTAGCCTCACTTCCGTATTTACCCAATTGACCTCTCTTCCGTGAGAAAACCGGTAGCATCATATTGACATGTGATAATGAGAACTACTTAAATATTGACGGAAATCAAAATTTGAGTTTGGGCTATGGTGTCAAAAAGTGAGGGAAAATAAAATAAAATGCGCTTCTTACACTTCAGGTCAAAGCTGGCAACCTTTGGATTTGCTAAAAATTAGCTTTTGGAATAGGGCTGGAGCGAGAGATTCGTTCCGGTAAATTAACATGTTCGTAGTGTGGCTCCTCTGCCCGAACTGATACTCCCCTCAAAAACGACTCATAATATAGTCTGAAAAGTTGGCCTAATGGCCTAATTTCAGGAAACAACTCACACTAAAACGCTTTAAGACTGCGCTTTCAGAAAAGTATAGAAGAAAACATATTATCAACTATTAGTGAGATTTCAAGTGGTAACGTCTTCCATTTTTATGCAATATTTTATCTTGGGGAGACAGGAAAGCTGAGCCAAATTCTACCACAGCTTCCAGAACTGACCAGACATTCTCGATTAGGTTGCAGCAGTAAGGTTGATTTGAGCCAACCAGAGACGGCGAATCTGAAATACTGCTCTGTGATTGGTTTCGCAGCAAGGCAGGTTTTTGTTGCAATATTTTGCTGCAATCAAGTCCAAGAAAGAGTGAGTGGTTATGATAAGGGGGTAGAGAATGAACAGGAAATTTCACAAGTGAGTTTAAAAGTGGTTATAAAAAATTATCACTAAAATTATTTTGGTAATGCTAAAAAGCAAAACATCAGTAAGTTATAAACTATAGAAAGGATTTAAATCAAATTTAACTAACTTAGAAAATTGTCCTGTGACCAAAAAACTTTCACATTTCACCTTTTACCAAGAAAACTAAATGTCATGACTCTGAAGCCAAAGTTATTGCTGTCATGACGCAGAGATTCGCTCTGACCAATAACACATGTCCTTTCGCCTTTCATTTTAATTTTACACAAAAGATTATGAGTCATAAGTCAGAAATCAGAAATCAGATGAGGTAATAACAAAAAAGCGAAAGTTCACTGCTGCTGCAAACCTACAATATACATTAACAACGATATACGTAATAACTTATTTACGGCGATGATAAGCCAAAACAACAATTGATCTTTTCAACTGTGTGATTCATGACAGAATTCATATACAATACGATAAACCTTACTTTGCAACCTAATATCAAGAATAAATGTCACACCCAATAACTAAGAACTCTAATACACACACGAGCAAGTTCGTTTGATTCGCTTAAATGCCAAGAGGACAATATTCCAAGCATTAGCATGGGCAATACGAGCATCCAGTACACGTCTGCTCCTAAAGTAAACAAGCTTTGAAGTTGGATCCGATTTAAAACGTACATCTTTTCATTTAATCCGCGCAAAGATGACAGGACGCAAATGAGATCTTGTTGTCATTAGTACAGTGGGGTCGCCATACTTTCCTGTCAAGTAATAACCTTATTAGTATTTGTTTTCAGAGCTCCATATTGCTATAAGAACACTCTTGATTACTAAAGTAAGTTAGTAGCCAGCAAACTGCCGAGAAGATCGATCAAATTTCAAGATTTCGAATCTGAATTCAACCAAGAAAAGGAAAGAAGAAGCAATAGTAACTGGTGAAGTAGCGAAAGAAGGTAAACAAAAAACACAAGCATATCAAAAACTTGTTTCACGATTTCATGTGCTTGTTATAATTATAGAAATAGTAGAAATAGAATATCTGCTTTTAGTCATAGCTACAGCATTTATGAACATCATTCTTGGTTATTACTTAAAGGGCGCATATTTACCAGCATGCTTTGCGTATATCGAACTTGTGAACTTCGTCAAACAATAATGCTGAAAGTATTGATGAAAAATTCAATTTCCAATTAAAAGAATGCATATTGTGAACTCTCGAAGTGCTTGCCATTCCTAATTTAATTTTAGCAGCGTTCCAATAGTCAAAAACGCTCGCATGTAAGTATATCAGTTGCCGAGCTTCACCATTGCTTGGCCGTCTACGTCAAACACAATTTCCAGACTCTGCCATCAACCAAAGTTAAAAAACAGCAACATGTTTGGAAGCCTTTCTTGTCAATAATCAGACAATTTCCACGAATTTCTTCTCAAATAAAATCCACGCTGATTTGAGAGAGTAGTATTATTTGACTGTAATAAATTCACAAGTTCGACAACGAAAAACAAGCTGGTCAGTATGCGCCTTTTAATTATCTCTGTATAATAATTATTTGTGTTTATTGTGTGCGACATGAAATGAAATATCAATTGATACATTACTGTGTAAAATGTTAGACAATCACTTCTATTCCGAAATAGAAGTTCACTTCCTCGAATGCCACTGCAGTAAGATAGTCAAAACATGAGTTAGCCTTATGACGTTTAAAAGAACTATTTGACTTTTGATCTTCTTGGCATTTGAATTTTTGGGTTAACAAGAGGAGAATTTAAAGAGCCGAAAATAAGAACTTTTTGACCTTTGACATGATGGAAATATAACTTGGAAGTAAGCCACTGTTTGACATCTGACATTTTGGGTTATTGAAAGTAGAATTTGGTAGAATGAAAGTTATAAATAAGAAAACCTTTTGACCTTTGAACTTCGAACGAGAGTAGAGCTCAAAGTCAAAAAGAGACTTTTGAATTTTGACACAATGAAAGTAAGACTTAGAAGTCAAAGTAGGAACATTCTGATCTCTGACTTTGAGTTAATGAAGGTAAAACTTGAACGTCAAAAGTAGATCCTTTTGATTTTTGACCTTTTGCATGAACAAAAGTGAGACTTGGAAGTAAAAATAGAAACCGTTTGACTTTTTGAGCTGATGAGGGTAGAACAGAGAAGTTAAAAGTAAAAACGTATCGACTTGTGACCTTTTGGATTAGCAAAGACGGTAGATCTTTGAAATCATGAGTAGGAACACCTTTTGATTGTAAAAATACAGCACCAACAGTTTCTCGTTTTAGCTTACTCGTTTCATAAATACAAAAAAAATATATTGAACATTGAATTTCATTAGTCAACACGCAGAAAACCAAAGTTGCTTCAATGAAATTCAACATTAGTGCAGAGTTAGGAAAACAACACGGTTCTCAAGGTCACTGACCGGAGGGTTATGTGCCACACCCAAACCACGCCTATTTTCTATTGCTTAATGAGGAAGGTTTCTTAAAATTACAATTACGCTTGGAGGAAGGTCGATGACTTTTCTGGACTCTGCAACAATAATATTCAACATCGTGTATGTATTGGTTTAGCGGTAACTTATGAACATTTATCAAAATTCTTCGAAATTGTGATTGATGCCGCCTGGTAATATGCGTCGGTAATGCCATACAAAATTCGTACATAAATCGAATATTCCCCATTTCAAACTTTATTTTACAAACTTTTATCTTGTTTTTCCGATCCATGAGTTGATAACTGCTATTTCAATAGTCCATTCACTGGATAAGCGCAAAATATACGCTTCCATTCATATACTATTTCAGCAAGTCAATGAGAAGTGACGAGGTCAAAATTTAAAATTTTGTTGGCTTTGTACCAGGAACAACAACTGTGTGCAAAAATCGCATGAAAAAACATTCAATACTCTGAAAAACAACTAAAGAAAAGGAACTATTGCAATACCGCCAGTTTCTGGCAAATGAAAGAATCAGGTAAAGCATATTTTACAAAAAGTAATTAACACCTAGTTGTTATTAAAGCACAAATTAAACGACGTTGTGTAAAATTTCTTTTTTCACACATGGCCTCAAGCACATCTCTAAAAATTTACAAGATATGAAAGAACACTTCTATGTTCTGTCAATTAATTTATTAAGAAGAATGACATGGTTTGTATCTAAAAAAAACCTTTAGCAACCAGGTATCACCGGAAACAGATCGTATGATAACTTAATACTCCAAAAACGAAAAGTTATCGCAGAAAGACTTTTTACAAAAAGCCTCCATTTATAAAAAGTTTAGAAACATTTTAACAGAGTCTAGAAAAGTGATCAATCTTCCTCTGAGCGTAAAATTTGATCTTTAGAAACCTTCCTGATTAAACAATGGAAAATAGGCGTGGTTTGGGTGTGCCGCAAAATTGTCCTGTTTTCTTCAACCTTTCTCCTTCTACACGACCGTCATGTTTTCGTAACTCTGCATTTTAAGGCCACATGAATTCCTCATTAAAAATTTTATTCGAAAATAGAACTTTTATCAAAGCGTTCAAAATCGTGAATTTCACTCAAAAAAGAGTCTGAGGACGAATTAGAGAAAATGAGCAAACAGTGACGTAATGAGGAAGCCACGCTCTGATACTTCGTGTTGCTGGTTGATGAAAAACAAAGGTGGGGATGTTAAAAGATAAAACATTTCTTGTCACTGGCACTTTAATTACGTCAACTTCTGCTTGACAGAAATATTTTCTGATAAACAACTTTCTCTAAAAATACACAAACAATGCCTGCCTTCGCAGAAATTAAATACCAGAGCAACAAACGGGGAAATCACGAAATGTATGCCTCAAAAGACCACACTTTGCAGCCTTTTCAAAATAAAAATTCAATTACGTCACTTTAAAGTTCAGCTTAACCAGGAAGGGTGTTTTTTGCGTGACTTACCAAATCGTGCAGTAACATTGCATGTGTCCTTACGAGGTAGACCATGCCACTGAACTGCATAAAAAATTCTAAAGACCTTGTTGCGTTTTACACAAGAACTGTCAGCTCAACTGCGCAAAAAATAAAAACAAGATGGATACAACAAATCGCATGCAATAAGCCACACAGCTAATCAATTGAATTTCTTATAATTATTTTTACTTTTATTTGAATTTTGAAATGCACGATTTCACCACAACATACCATTGTTTGTGACATTAACTGTGAAAAGTCAGTATGATCACAGACTTAATCAACAGAAATGAATTATAGTTTGAAAGTACTTCTTAAAGTTTCAAATAAATTTATCAGTAAAGTATTCCTAAATAAGTCACCAGCTTAATTTTAGAAAAATTATAATTTGATGTACCGTTCGACCAAAAAAATGATATGTTGTGGTGTTTGCAAGTTTGAAAAATCACACAAATCCGATTTTTCTACCAATCAAAATAATTTATTTCTCATCAACAAGGGTAAGACCAACTTAACCTTAGAAACCATTGTTATTTTGGTCACGTGAAAAAATGATGACGTAACTACAACTTTAAAAATCAATTTTTGAGCTATACTTTTGAGCTGCACTCTATCATCCAAATTTAGCAATGCCGCACAAAATTTTTCAATTTTGGGTAAAGACAGCAACACATGTTTATTATGCTTCATAGGAGCTTACTATTATTTTAAAATAATGAATCTGAGTTCGAATCTGAATTTTGTAACAATATCAAATGACGTTTTAAATATGTCACAATATTTTATAATTTTAGAAAGTATTACATATGTTAAAAAGGCATAAACAAATAGGACAAAAGAGACCACCAAGTCAGAGTCGTCAATCTTTAAACTCAGACTGTCGAAATTTTGCTTGACGTTTTTTTTTGGGGGGGGAGGGGGAGGAGGGTTTCTGAAAACGTTATTATGACGTTTTGGGTGAGGAAATCGAATTGTGTGCGGCCCCTAAGTTTATATTCATTATCGTTAAACAAGTGTTTTCTATTGTTCTAAATTTGTTTCTAGCGATTTGTTTTAAAAATACTCGAAAATTCTCATGAAACTACTGTTTCTAAAATTATTGGGGGCTGTAAACCACCAAATCTCTGGTTACAACGACACTGCAAGTAGCACAAACAAATTCCATCAAAAATACAAAAACAAAAACCGAAACAAAAACTTGTTTCATGACAAAGAAATGCTCAACTTTTAAATTTCGTGACCTTAAGAATACGAATAGTTACGTAAATTGCCGGAGTTACATTTTCAAATTAGCTGCATGTGGCCTAAAAATATCTTTAAAAGAAACATTTCCCACAACAAACAGCCAAAACCATATGCACGCAATCTGAAGTAAGTCAGGTGAAGAGAAAAATCATTGCTTCAAAAAGTTGAACACCACACAACGAAAAAATTAAAGAAAGTTGAAGAATTTTTGGGAGAACTAAAGAGACATAATTTGTAAGTTGCGCAAAAAATATGATATGAATGAAACAACTTTGGTATAAACATTGTACCATTAAATTAAACAGAACACAACAAAGTCCAGAAATAGTAAAGAATGCTAAAGATTTTGAAAAAAATTATACCGATTCTGCTTTCGGTGTATTCTTTGGTACTGTGATTTTTTTTCAACCAAGTCTGATGTTTTTAGAATCCTGTAGGTTTGGAAGGATGAATAAAATACATCCTAAGCATTGCTGTTTGTAAGTTGCACAACAAATTTCTGCTGTGAGTAAAAAATAGCTTCAGAAAAAATTTGCTATGAATTCTGTAATTTTGTTGTTTCGATAAAGTTCAAGAAAGTATCGATAAAAAATTTATCGTGACTTGTTTGATTTCTCGACGAAAACATTTTTGAAAACGTGAAGAAATTTTTCAGGGCATGTACGTAAACATTAGTTATGACAAACATGAGCGTGATTTGTGTGACTGGTAGTCAATTTCTTTCTGTATCTGCCGTGGAACCAATATCCAAGTAAACCAAAATAACGTCTTTACGTCACTTCACCAAACCTCTTGTGATAAATATCAAATTTTTGATGTAAGATGAAATTTGAAATCATGAGTCGTTCAGTTTATTTATTTTTAACACAAAAACAAGCACCATAGTAGAAGATGCAAGGAGTAGGAAGGCCAGGGTTCCGCCTTTTGAATTGTTTTCGAAGTTACACAGGAAATAAGCCAATCATCGCCCACAATAAAGTGTCTTTATTTTCTTGCAGTTTACCAAAAACCATGTTTATTGAGAGTGTGCCAAAATGTTTTTTGAGTCACATAAAAAAACGCCTGAGTAAAAGTGATATCTGACAGGCGCTAGCTGCGAAAATCATCACACAAAGAAACCGACAATAGGCTTGTACATTGTAATTGTGATGATAATAAATTTGTCATTATAATTGCCCTCTTTCTTTTCCAGTGTTGATAAAATGAGCTCACCAAGAGAAGTTTGCCATTTGGTTTATAAAACAGAACGACCAAGTACCACGTGCAGTAGAATGGATACTACAAGAGACCCAGAACACAACAGAATTCCCAAATGCGCTCGTTGCCGCAATCATGGCCTCAACAACGTTTTAAAAGGTACAGTATTGCGATGAACATAGCATTAAATATACATTTAGCCTCTTTATACAATAACAACCCGCAAATGAGAAATTGGCTTATAAGAAACCACAGGCTGATTTTTCGCAAAAATTAATTTTGAAAATTGTTCAAAAGAGTTAATTTGAATGATGGAAATCATTTCAGATAACAGAGAGCATTGCTATGACTTTTCCATCAAATTATTTGCAGCATGCATCAGCCTAGCTCTATCTAAACTTGCTAAAATATTAAGAAACTAGACAGGCTGATTTTCAAAAACTGGTTTCTTGTAGGCAGGTTCTTACTCTATTTCAATAAATATTTATGCTGATTTTGACACAGCTACTATACGCTACCATTGTTAACGTTCGAACATTCAACATTCGGACACTAACTTTGATGAATACACTAAATTTCGGACGTACAGTTTTGGTTGAATATCCTTACTACCATTATTTGATGGTATATTGTTTTAGTGAATTATCAAGTGACTGTCGATACTTTAGGAATGTAATTGCACAAATATTGAGTTCAAAATGTTTACTTCCGATATTTTTTCAGTTAATGCAGATGAAACTATTTTAAACTAAGTACGAAATTTGGTTCATCAAGCGCATATTAGTAGCTTTTGAAGGAGTGAATAGCAGATCAAATAGTAGAATAAATTAATAGAAATTGCGCTAGAAGACCAACATCTGGCAAGTATAATCATGGCTAGAAATTTTTGCTTGCGACTAAAAAAATTTTGCCTACAAGTTTCCTGCAAGATATTGGCAATTAAACACAATAAAAAACAAACTTTTTGATAAAATTCCACAAAATTTCCTGCAAGATCACTTTTTGAAATAAATTCCTGCGACC
>JAYJMH010075530.1:0-61607 GCA_036873815.1 Phacellophora camtschatica | reverse complement strand
ATTAGATTAGATTAGATTAGATTAGATTAGATTAGATTAGATTAGATTAGATTAGATTAGATTAGATTAGATTAGATAAAAAGTGACCTTTTGAAATGCTTATGTTTATTAATTTAAAAGGACCTTTAAATATTTGATCAACATTATCATCTTTTGAAATACTTTATTTTTAAACAAATGATCAAACTGTGTAATAGTTGAGACTGCAAATGCTAAATTTTCCAAGACATTTTGAAATTTATAGACTACTACACCAATTTTTTTTCAACTTCATTTGCATAGTTTTTCAATGTTCACAATTTTATTTCATTTTTCCATCATACTTCATAATTTATTTCATTTCATAGGGAGATCTGTTGCGACTATTGAAGTCTGATTACTTGAACATCAGAGACCACACTCACCAATTACTTTTGCGACATTACAGACATCTTCCAAGGTAATTGTATTCCGTTATTTGCTAAGTGGCTAAGGCCAAGTGGTTACGGCGCTGTGTTTTGAAGCCAAATTATCTGTGAGAGCGGGGGTTCGGAACCAGCTGTCGGAACTTCTACTACAAAACCAACAGCCAATTCAGTTGTCTATCATTTCATGGCCGGCAAATGAGTACCAGCTCTGCTGGGTAAGATGTTATTAAACCAGGGAATGGAGTTGCGCTCTCCCCCTCCTGCCCGATATGGGTAGCAGCAAATGAAAAAGCAGCCTTCGGTTTACCTTTGACCTTACCTTTGACCTAGTGGGCGGCCTACTACTTACTTTATTGTTTGCTATATATACTTAAATTTTATTTATTTTTGTTTTTAGACATGTGTGTAAAAAGTTGAGTTATGTTAACTATTTAAGTTTGTAGACATATGTGTAAAGAAAGTATATGATTTGGTGTAACCACAAAGCAACATTTTATAAAAATATTATTGGGTTACGTATCAAAAAGTATTAGGTTCATCAAACTGTTTTCTTTAGGGACACGGAAGATCTTGTTGATGCTTACATGAAGTGCCTTGAGGATCAAAATAAAGACGTCGTTTTGTCGGCAGCTAAATTCATTCCACAACTTGTTCTCCTTGCTGATGGTAAGATACTAAACTTTTAGTAATTTTTTATTGCTGATGGTAAGATACTAAAATTTTAGTAATTTTTACACACACTGTTATTGAATTCAGAGTTATCTTAGAAGCAGTTCCTAAATTTTAATAGGATATAATAAGATGCATAAAATTCTGGTAAAAGGCAAAGATCACATATAACCAGTCTAAATTTATGTTTATTTCATTGTTTATTTGCTTTGTTTATTTTAGATGGTTGCTTGCAACTTCTTCAGAAGCTCTTTGCAGTTTCAATTTCATCTTCCCCAAAAGCGAGAGAATTTGTTTCAAGATCAGTGCAGAATCTGAGCATAGATTTCTAGCAAGAACACAAACATAAAGATATTTTGAAAAAACTGGTAACATAGCTTCATAGTTTTTTACGGATAGTGAAATCCGTTGATTTTTTTTATATAGAAACCCGAATGAATGTATTGTGAATAAAGTGCTGTTTTATTGTTGTTTTTTTCTTCAAAGAAAAAAATGTGAAGTTATACCCTGGGTACCAAACCTCTGGTACCTAGAGTAATGAAGTTAATGCTCAGTAGAACAAAAGAACAAACATGATAAACTGTTGGCACTATGAAATTAAAAAAGACTTTAACCAATTCCACATAGAATCATCAGAAGAGAAAATCAATAAACTATCAAATAAAGAATAAAAAATAGAAATAAAAAATAGAATAAAATCCCAAATTGAAAGCGATATGATGAGTAATAATGAGACAAAGCTTAGGTTCATTAAAAACGGTCCATTTGGTATAAAAAATATGTCTGGGCGAGAACTATTGAAACTAGAGCTAAACACAATGAATACATGGAACATATGTGGAAATGCCCTAGATTCTCAGAAAATATGCAAGAAGCGAATAATCTGATGAAAAGCAACCCCACAAAGAACTTAACAAATTACGAAAAAATTTCGAATCAGTCATATTTAAAAAAAATTGGACCTGTGTTACTCCCCTACTGCATTTTAGGTAGAGTAAATGCTCCGAAATAGAGACATGGTATATATTATATTAGTAGTAAATGTTGAGGACAAGCTGAAGCGATTGACTCCCCCAGTTCCAACGTCACTGAATTAAAGATTTGACTCCGAGAGGTAGTCTAGAGAAAGAACTCTGAACGTCATCATAAGAGAAAAGGTGCGTGAAAGACTTCAGAAAGCTTGACGCTGTGAAGGAACATTTTTATTTTTATGCTTTCGTACCCCTGTGGTTGCATCACACAGAAAATGGCGCGTAAAGTTTAGAAAATCAAACATGAGAAAGAAAAAACTTTCTTGATTAAATTATTGAGCGAATTCTGGGCTATTTAACATGGCTGGAAAACGTAAGTATATTCCTACGTGCCCACTGATTTAAAAATAAACTGAAAACAGGCGCCAACAAAATAATAATAATACAAAATATATTATACTTATTTATTGCAATAGAAGGTTTATTTATTAGTAATAGGCCAAAACACCTTTTGTTGACCATTCAGAAAAAGAATAGTGAGGAGAACGTCAGTTAAAGATAAATCGCTTTGGTAGAATTAGCATAATCTCAACACTGTATGAGGTCATATATACATAACATATTAAAAGAATATCACTGCTGGTTAAGAACTTTATTTAGAACGATATCTATCAATGATAATATCATATAATATTGGTTAAAACTTTATAATGAAGAATTAATATGAATGGAATGGTCATTTTGTATGTAAAATATTTTTTAGAGATAGGCAGTTATAACTTTGAGGCATATGAACACTCCAGCAGTTTTATTTCAATATAAAAATTGATTTTAGTTATGAATGAATGCAACAAGGTGGGTCTGAAAAAATTTTGTCAGACAGCAGATTTTAAAGCATAAAAATCTTTATTGTACCAGTTTGGACCTTCTTTTCTTTAATTAATAAATGGCCCTCTCAAGTGGCGGCTACTACTTTGACATAAAATTGATAAAAGGTGTAAAAAGCTGAGTGAACAGTCACCCTGTTATTAGACAATAAAGTCACCCTGGCTGATGGTATTAGAGATAGACTAGTCTAGTCAGAAAAAGAAGCTTTACATTTTTGTCTAGATTTTTATTTTAATTGTTTTAGTTTGGCAACAGCCTTATGTAAATATTTTCAAGCATTTCAAAGTGTCAGAATGGAAAAAATGCTCAAAGGAAGGAGATGTTTCAACAGTTATGGTGAGTGGTAATTCTCTCTTCATCCTGCTTCACCCTTGGTTGGGTTGGGGTTGGGGGCTCCTGTTTGCTTCTCTTGTTTGGCTTTTCCTCATTGTCATAAAAATTATCTAATTAACAGGAGAGCAAGGGAAATATCTCACAGGAGTACCAAAGTATTAAATGGCAAATGGCAGATAACAAAATCAAATAGGTTTTAAGACATATAAAATTGGTTTTAAGACATATAAAATAAGTTTTTGACAGGAAAGCAATACAAATTTTTCTCCCAGACTGCAAAATACATTTGATTACAAATCTGTCCACACATTTGTTTTTGGGGATAAGAAATCTATAGCTGAAACAAAGGTAAACGTTCCATGCTAACGAAATCGATATATATATATTTGCAACCCATATCTAGACTTGATTTGATGTTTTATTTCATAATATAGACTGATAAATTTCAGGTTTGTTTTAACATCTGGTTTATATTATATGACCAATATCAAGAGACATTTTGCATGGCAAAGGTGCACACATTTTCTGGCAATGTTTTTAGATTATGAAATTTGAATTTCATTACAAAAAAAAAACTCCCCAATAGGACCATCACTGGGTGAAAACAAACTTGTTTTTGCATGATTCGGTCTGTAATCTTTAAGCAAAACGTTTTGTTGATGAAAGATTTCTTTATTATTATTTAGGACAAAACATTAAAATGCACAGTTTACAGATTATGTGGTTCTGTTCCGGCTGGAAACTATATTCAATTTCCAAAGACATCAACTCAATCTCTTGGACTCACAGGACACTATCTGTACATTCTCTTCAAGCCAATTGCTACAAAATATTTTGTAGTTCATTTAGATGTTGCAACAGATGATGGAGTGACTGTGAGGATTTCATTTTCAAATCTTTTCAAAGAATTCAGATCGACATCAACATGGCTGCAGTTTCCTTTTGTTTCAACACCACCACCAGGTTCTGTTGAGAATGCAATATCTGCAACACTTTCACTTGAATGTGAGTTTTTTTTATTAAAGAAGAACCTCTCGATTTAAAAAGTTTTGAATTACAATATTTTATTCGTTCACAAACCATAATTAACATGTAAATAAGTTTTGATCTCATAAAACCTTGAAAACAGTGAAAAACATTGATCAAATTTCTAAAGCTTGAGAGCACATGGACCAAGAGAGGTTCCCGCTACCAAACCATGAATCAAAGACTCAATGTTTTTCAATGTTTGTGAAACTCAGTGAGGTCAAAACCTTTCGAAAATCGTTTGTAATGCAAGCAAATAAATTGCCAAAAATATTTTGAAATTTGGTTTAGTCTTATAAATTATCTTTGCATTATGTACAGAGTAAATTTCTGAAATCAACTTTTCTTCCAGCTAAAGTTGGCTTGGCTCCTTCTTCATCAAGGTGGACTTTGTTATGCCTGGACCTTCATTACGTTGTGTCAGTCTATCTGAATCGTAAATTTGCTTATTTGAAAACAATCAGGTTATGTGCTAGCATGTTTTTAAAGAATATTTTTACAAGTGATACGAGTTACCAACCAGGAATTTCCATGAAAGTTGCAAGAAAAACAGGTACAGTTTGTTTGAAATATTCCAAAAGAAAATATTAATTGATCTAATTTTGGGAATGAATAATTGCTTATGTCCAATCTTAAGATCAATCTAAATACTATCAACAGATTGGAACATGTGACAATAACACTGTACATGCCACATCTTTACATTCTACATACCATAAATCCTCAAATTAGCCCCTTGGAGCTTCTTTATTTTAAGCCTTTTGGATGGAGGTTAATTTGAAGTCGGACTCTTTTTTATAAGGTAATTACACAAATATGAATGCTCCGGGATAAGTACACCTTAAGTGTGAAATAACAGACTTCACAGAGATCACATTCCATTACAATCAATCATTATATTTTATATTTATATATCTCCTCTGTTTTACTGCCATATACATTTTATTCTTCTTCACTGCTAATGACAAATGCTATGCTTGATATGCTTCTCAAGGCTGGCAATTTTCAAATAATTTGATATCTATAAATTAAGTTCGTTTGCTTTGATTTAGGTTTGCTTGACACAGGATTTGTTCCTTTGCCAAGAGAAATGAGCTTCCCAGCAGAAAATTTAGAAGATTGGCAGCAACGATATGATTTTGTCAGATTTCCATCTGAAAATGGAGGCGTGTCTTTACGTGATGTAATTCCAGGAAAAGCAAAAAGTCCATCGCACGGGAGACAAAGTAGGTTGGGCTTGGCTAAATGATTTTGGCATTGCTGAAAATAATATTTAAACGGCTTAATTGTGAATTGTTATGCATTTAATCAAATAAAGTATCCGAGAGAGATGACAAATTTCACTTTAATCTAGTCTGGACTGTTACTTTAATGGTAAAATTACTCACAGATTTGGTCAATTTTCAAATTTTATATTTTTACACTATACAGTCAAAACGTGTGGGCTTGTTAAACATTGACTTGAAAATTTCACAGAAATCTAAAATTAATTGTGAAATCTAGAACCAAAATCACAAACTTGTTTTTGATACTGTCTTAGAAGTCTTATTAATACTGTCCAATAGTGTTTTATTAATAATATCCAATGTCTTTTTTCATCCGTGAAGGTCGTCTTGCTGCTTTGAGCCCGAAAAAATATGGCAATGTTGCACATCATTCTAAGCAAAGAAATCACGTTAAAGCCCAGGAACGAAAATATTCATCAAAGGTAATTCTGTATTTATTTGGCATCATAAATTACGTGTTTATATTAGAGTCGTTTGTTGTTGTTGTGTATTTTTGATTGATGGTTTTTTTAATTGAATTTTTTTATATCGATTACCGCTTTATTTTTAAATGTTTGTCTTTTTTAAGGATTATGAGAGAAATCCCATCAAATCTCGAATAGCCTTGGTCGATAAACTCATGGAAGAAAGATCTGCAATTGTATGTATTTCTTAGTTTGTCTTCGTGAATTTTAACAGCCTTAAACTCCAAACGTTGCACTTGTGTTGAGTAAAATTCAATTGCTATCGAATATCACAAACGCGACAAAAATTTGTCTTGGATTCAAACACTAAACTTCTCTTAGATTAAACACTAAACTTCGTAAATTTCGAAATTATCTGACAGAACAGAGCATAAAAAAACGTGAGTCGAGTTTGACTCGATCTTGACCAGGGCAGGGATAAATAGTCTTCACAATACTGCAATATTCTACTGAGGAAAAAGACTGAAAATTCTTGTGAATTCTCGTTGGAAAGTGTTAAGTCTAACGGGGAAGAAAACTGAAACTTAACTCCTTGTTGGGGGGAAATAATGAATTATTGTGGAGCATATTTACCCCTGATCTTGACACATGACTTCAAACGATAGATTCAACATGGATTTTATCATGTATTTAATTGATGTATGTGTGATGTATGAATGGAGCTCTACAAGACATTTGTTTATGTGCTGCTGTATCTTTGTTTAACTGGCTGTTGTTGTTTGGCTATGCTGCAGAGAATTATATTGCACTTTTAATAAAAAAGATTTTATAATTTTGATATACAAGACATCGCCAGAGCAAGATCAAAGAAAACAGACTTAAGGAAAACTTATTAGATTGATAGCTTAGATTAAGTTGAACATATTTGATTAATAGCTTAGATTAGATAGATTAGATTGAGCATATTAGATTGACAGCTTAGAATAGAGAGATTAGACTGAACATATTAGATTGATAGCTTAGATTAGATAGATTAGATTGAACACACTAGATTGATAGCTTAGAATAAAGAGATTAGACTGAACATATTAGATTGATAGCTTAGATTAGATAGATTAGATTGGAGATATTAGATTGATAGCACAGGACCGCAAAGCTTAGAAAACATATCAGCAGTAACGTGTGAAGCAGCAGGAAGCAGAGTGTACATGAAAATATCACGACGTGACTGCGTAACTGCTATATATATGTACAATATGTTGCTTGTTTTCTAGGCGAAGCCATACAAAGGTACACTTCCTGAAATTGGAATTGAGAATTCTGTTGATGAATCTTGTGAAAATGATGCAGTACATATTTATGCATACCCTGGGAAAGATCCAGAAATATTTGTTGAGAAACCAAGACGAAAAGTAAGCTTAAGGCTAAATACATTCAACAATGTTTATGAAATTTTTGAACTTCTGTTTCATTAAATATCAGTTTGGTTTTCATTTACTTCGCACCTGGGAAATTAATAACTGTTTATTCATTTTAATTAATTTTTACAGGGAGAGAATTCGAAAAAGTCAAAAATTTCACATGAGAAGGAAATACCCACCATATTTGTTGAGAAAGATTACCAATCGTTTTCAAGTGTGAGTTTTCGTTGTATTTATTTTGAGAAAGCAGTTTTGTATTGCTTTTTTAGACACGATATTTGTAAATACAGTACAACCCCGCTATCAAGAAACTGCAAATTAAAAAACTGAGGCTTTAAATCTTTAGGATAACAGAAGAAGAACAATATAATGATTTGATAAACGATGAGGCTAACGCTAAATATCCAGTTTTGTAATAGCAGAGATCTAAATATATATTTATTATCGAAGGGGGTAAATATTCTGTGTGTTCTTTGTTTCAGTGAAAAGGATTTTCAAATTTGAAAACGTTGCAGTAAATTAAAAATTAGAAATTAAAAAAAAAATTTGCTTGTTTGGAACTTTGCAGTGATCGAATGTTGATAAAATTTTTAAAGAATCGGTTTTTTGACGTCTTACTTTTTTCTTTTATAGAGTTTGCAGCCTGATCCAATCTTGAACTTGGAAAAAATTGTTGGAATAGGTGGCGCAACTTTTAAAAATGTAAGTTTGTGCATCCAACTTGTCTGTGTGATTTTTACAAATTACGGAAAGAAAGTTCTCTAAAAGTTTTGCTTTGATTGTTGCAGTTAAATTCATTCTTCTTTTTTAAATTGATAACAGTCTTATTTATTCTTATGTGTGTGCTAAAAATAAATAGTAAGTAAATTATTTGAGGTATTTCCGTGAATTTAAGATATTTCCGTAAAGTAGATTTTGATCCTTGACGAAGTGAATTTTGAACATTTTTGATCAATCGGTTTTTGCTCTTCTAAGGTAAAATATTCTCCTTATTTTTGTCTCGTGTATATATATAATTTTGAGAAATGAATTTTACAATTAAAATGATTTTTTTTCTTAGATTCTTTGGACAAAAGTTGCAAACCGTGTTGTGTACCCATGCCATTCTGTAATCGTTTGCTTAGACGTAAAAACTGGTCAACAGAATTTTCTCCTTGGACATAACAACAAGGTATGTCAATAGATGATGACGTGATGATTACGTACGTAATTGTGATGTAATCCGCATTCAGATTATGCGACTGTAAAATACTTTTTTATCCAGAAAAACTGACTATTTATCCAGATTTATGTATCCAGAAAAATTGACTGTAAAATACTTTTCTAAAATACAATCTTCTTACATGATTTGCTGTGAACTAAATCTAACTGATACTATTTCGCACTTTTCAGATATCAGCATTAGCATTTAATGGCAATACAACTTTACTCGCATCTGCTCAAATGGGGGATGATGCCGTTATAAGAATCTGGAAATACAGCACAAAGAAATGCTTGACAGTTTTTCAGTCGCATATTAACGATCCTTGCTGTTTGAGGTATTACATGCAAAAAATAATAAATTACTGAACGTAGTTTAAAAGTGTAGTTTAAAAGTGAATTTACAGACAAATTATGTGAAGGCCTTAATTTTGCAGGGGGTTAGCACATACAAACCAACTTATTTAAAAGCATAAGCTTACGTTTAAATATCTTTAATCCATGTAAAGTTATGTTCGGATTTACCTCCTGAAAATATGATGTTTTACTTTGTTTAGCAATGCGTCATATGGCCCTGTCCGGGTGAAAGGAATCAGAATTTTTTTAAGACTTTTCAATATGTTGATATTCATTTTCGCACATTGGATTGGAATGCTCATATTTAACCATCTCAGTCAAATATTTTAGCTTTTAGCAGCATATGTATGTATGTATGTATGTGTCATTTACAATATATTTTCTAAAAACAAAAACAAAAAAGGATAAAATATTACAGACATGAATGATTTAATAATGATAATTAAAATTACATCTAAATTTATTAAAAAATCATGTGTTGATTCCATAATGGTCCCCTTAGAGATTTTGTGGTGAAAGAAAAAAGCATGATTTTCAACTTGAATTGAATTGACAAACATTTTAAAGATTTTATTTTAAAAACTGTCCTTGTTTTTTAATTCTGCTGCCAGGGGTTGAAAAGTTTTTTTCGTGCCTGCGACCGTTCAAGTTGGGGAGACTCTAGTTGAAGATAATCATTGCACATGTAACCAATTTACAGATGCACGTGCACAGATGCTACTTTGTTTTATTTGTTTCTGCATCAAATTTTGTGCCTGCGACTATCTGGCCCAGAAATCCCAACTTTTCGACCTCCTGTCTGCTGTTATATCAATACTTTTCTTTGATCACTTTTTTATTCATTCAGTTTTTCTCAAACTGGCAGCAAGATTTGCGTTGTTGGTCATGATAATCATGGGAAACTGGTAAATATATTTTTGTTTTATTTATCTGTTTATTTATCTATTTATTTATTCATTTATTTATTTTCGAGGAATACAAACTTTTTATCTTTCATTTCAACTGATTTGATTTTATATTTTTCTCTTTTTCTCATCAAAGGGAGTGTCTGTTTGGGATGCATCTTTTATCTTAAATGGTCATAAAGTTTCTCTCATTGCCAAAGCACATGTTGATATCAGTATTGCTACCATTAAGTTCTGTCCTTTTGATGATACCAAGTAAGAATCTACTTACAATTTAAAACATTTTTAAATGCACTATTCACATCGGGTGCCCGAAGGGATTATAAAATATTTGGGAAAGTCTGGTAAAAAGTACTGCTTTAACACATTTAATATAATGTAATTAGCAATGTTGAACAGTTAACTTACAATTTAGTACCTTTCTTTTCAAATTGATTCTTTGGGTACTGAGATAACACCAGATTTGCAATCACGTTGAAACAAGGGCCTTTTAACTAAAATTGCCAAAGCAACACGTTGGAAAACATTCGAATTCACTTTTGGGTTTGCAAACATTGATTAAGTTGTTTTAATGCTATTTTTAATATCATTGATTTTTATTTTTAGAATGATTTCTTGTGGAAAAAGAAACATACGTGTTTGGAAAATTAAACATGGTTCTTTGCGATCGCATCCAATTGATTTAGCTGACTATCATGAAATTGAGTTCACAGATATTGACTTTGTGTGCATCAGAAAGCTTGTGAAGGATCCATCCGATCGAGAAATGTATGTTTGTTTTTGTTTTCTTCGTTTTTTTGTTTATTTCTGTTTTTATTTGTTCATACATTCTTTTATATATTTCGTTTTTGAAATTCAAGAAATTTAATATAAAACGAATATTTTGAGATGCAGACAGAGCAAAACAATGAAGCTTTTGTTTTATTGTGCAATAATTTAAAAATTGATACAGTTTGCTTGTTTAAAAATGTCTATAAAAGCAAACTTGGTGGACATGCTGCGACGGGGCGCTGGAGTTATTAGTGCTGCAAAACTGAGGACCCCAATGCTGGACAGGGAAGTGTGGAGAGGAGTGATCCGCAGGTCTCGAGCTGGCGTCGGATAATCTCGCTTGATCATCACGACGGCACGACGTTTTCCAAACTTGCAATATTTTCGAAATTAATTAAAATACTAAGTAAATATTTTTTGCTTTATCACTTCATTTCAGGTGGTTTGTATATGCAGCTTTCTGAAAAATATTTATTTATTTATTTATTAGGTACGCATCTACAAAATCAGGTTCACTTTTTGTGATCAACTGCAAAACATTTACTCTAAAATATGTTCACCAGCTACTAAAGCCTAGAAGCAAATCTACTTCCGAGAAACAACCAAGCGAAAGAGGCGTGGCTTTGACCTGTTTGGCTCTCAATGAAGGTTTCTGTGCCACTGGCTCAGATGACGGGTTCGTTAGATTGTGGCCGCTTGATTTTGATGGACCTTTCATGGAAGCAGGTAAACGTGTCTGAAATTTTTCTTTGTTGATCAATTTACTATAACATTATTTGAAGCTATCTGCTTGTTTAACTTGCTTACATTATGATTTTGTATCTTTATATGTAAGTAAGTAAGTAACAATGTCGGCCGGCCTCATCTTGAGGCGACCTGAAGGCTCCTCTTTCTCGATAGCTACTATCTTTTCAGATAGGGGTGGGCGACACTCCTCTCCCTTGGAAGTTTGACCACTTCTTACCGGTGTTAAACACTGGTGCTCACTCACCCACCTCAAAAGGATAGACAGCTGAGTTGGCTGTGTGTTTTGTAGTTGGAACAACTGGGTCCGAACCCGCGCTCTCACAGAGGGGTTTGCTTCAAAACACTGCGCCTTAGCCACTTTGCCACTTGATCTTGCTATATGATAAATTGAATTGTTAATTAATTTTTGTTTAGAACATGAAGGGTCTGTGCTGGCAATTGGAATTTCTTCAGATGGTATTCTTGTGTCCGCAGTCACTGAAATGGTTTGTGTCACAGATTTTATATGAAATAATAATTTAGTTTTTTTCATCTTGAATGTTAATTTTTAGCTGCTATAATTTTATGAATGTTTGAATCATTGCTGTTATTTTTATTGGTACGAATAGTTTTTCGTGGCTTTGCTTTGGGAACTTGATGGAAAATGATTTTATGAATTAATTTTAGTAATAAATTCATTGTTACGTTGAAGCATTGTTTGTGAATGTTATTGTATTTTGTGACATCACATTTATGATTGCAGGGAAACCTTGGTATTTTGGATATTTCTACAAAGTCTTACAAAACTCTAATCAGAAGCCATCTTGGAAGGGTTATATCATTCACATTCGACAACATACGCAACCATCTAGCAACAGTTTCTGTTGACAAAGGCATAAAGATCTGGGACCGAGTGAATTTGAATCAACTGTATGATTTTCGCGCGCCAGGGGAATCTCCATGTATTGTTACGTTTCATCCAATAAAAGAACTGTTAGCATGTGGGTTTGAAAATGGTTCTGTTAGAATATTTGATATTGCAAGTACAAACCAGGTTGTTGAGCACAGGTCTCACAGAGGAAGAGTTATTGGTAAGAGGTTTGATTTTTATGACTACTTTTCATGGAATGACAAACAAAACAATTTAGGGTGTGCTTGATTGTTCATTCTAAACCTACCAAATTCTGAAAATCCAAGACTTTGCAGAGACATATTTTCCAATCGAACACAAAAACCTTAAAAACGGTAGGTTTCTATTAAGAGTGAGAATCTCTCAGAAGTCTGCGAAACCTTTTGGAGCAGAAGTTTTAGAAGGCCATCTAAACCTCCCAGCCTACCCTTTTCAGAATCCCAGGGTCAACAGAACACGAATTCCGAGTCTACCAAGTCTACTTTTTCCAGAATTGGTACCAATCAAATACACCCTTTCATATGAATAACTATATTTTTTAAAAGAATAAGACATTCACTTTGCTTTTTGGGCATTTCAGTATTTATAAACTGACCAAAAAAACGGTTGGTAGAAACAGAATTCAAAACGTTGAATTAATAAAGTTGGAAATATTTCAGTTATAACCAGGATTCACTTTGAGAAATTTGCTATAAAGTTTGGATAACATGGGAAATTATACGCAGCAGTTGAAGACGTAATTTTACAAAAGAAACAGCATTCAACTGCGGTGTTTAACTACCCATGATAACATCTTGCTTTTAATAGTTACAGGTTTAGAAACTTTCAATCTTGTCAAGCTTATCATTTTTAAATCATTGTACAATTAAACATGAATTTCAAGTCTATCAAGTCTTGGACGAAAACAGAATTTTTACCAATCAAATACCATTTCATTTTAAGAGAAAATTCATCAACACAAAATAGACTGATGGATACCTTTACGAAATGATACTCAATGATATTAGATATTTTATCTCTCCTTTGATTAAATATTGGTAAGAAATTCATTAACTACAGTTAATACCAGACCAGACCGAGGTTTGTGGTGTCTCGTTTCCAAATTCAGGGCAACCCTTGTCTTCAAATTTCAATTTTCTGCATTCTTGACACCGTTTCTGTGTTGATGTACATTGCATTGATTCTTTTTCAATAATATTTTAATAATAATTATTTCAACAAAATTCATGATTTATTTATCTTTGATAGGATTACTATTCACCCCAGATGGTAATCATATGCATTCTTGTGATACAAAGGGATCTTTGGCATTGCACGATGCATCAAATGAGGAATTCGGATTAGTTAGGCTCCTCCCCAATGCATTGGCAAAACTTAATGAATATACAAGAAATACAATTGTTGTTGATGCTGTCGGTCGAAGACTTGCATGTATTGGACCATCAGAATTTGTTATTACAGTTTTTGATGCACGGTCTCTTGATGAGGTATTTTATATTTTTGCTTCAAAAATATTTTTCTGTTTTTATTTTGTTGTAATTGGTTAATCCTTTCACGTCCGGATTCATTTCCAATCTACAGGAAATCCCATATACATTTTATTTTGTAGGGGGTAGCTCTTGCAAACCAATTTATATTTACATTTTGAAAATAGCCAATCAATTAACAGTATTTATGAACACGTGAAACAAGCTCCTTTATTTGATTGGTTATTCTCAAAATGTAAGCAGACTCATACCTTGATGAAAATGAAATTTACCTATGTTACAAAAAACAAAATATATATATATTTGGTACTATGATATTAAAATTTATTTTTGGCAAGACTTTTCGACCAATTCTTACCAATTATATATATATACTTATACATGAAGCTATTATTATGTTTTAGGTTTAAACTACTTGTGTTGAAATTTTTGAATATTACATTTTACAGTTACATTCATTAATTTAGAATGCTGCTGCTGAAAACGAAAACCGTAAATATGTTTTCATTTGTTCGAAAATGATGATATTTCATTTTTTCTTCGTAGCTCCTTCGCATCGACATAACAAGCATGGCAAACAGCAGCAGTCGTACAATCATTGACTCCACATCAATTTTATGCTACACTCCTGCTCATGTTGGACATTTAGTTGCTATGACAACTACGTCTAGAATGTTGAAATTAGAAGCCAATACTGGACAACTTCTCAGTGAGGTATGCTATGCATGACTACACTAATTTATTTTGTAAGAAACTAGTCAATTAATTTTATTCATAGGATGCACTTTAAGTACAAATATACGGGGGAAAACGTGCAATCTATACGACTCTTAACTGTGATGCTTAACTGGTCTGGGTCATGAACTAAAATTTATAAGTAAAAATAAAAATAAAATACAACAGTAACAGAATACATATGCATACAAATCTATAATAAATATTGAAAAATCAGTACTGAGATTTCTTGGAAATTACAATGGGTTCTATTGTTTTATGTTTGTTATACTCCAGTACTTCCTTAGCTTCCTTAGGTGTTTCCTTAGCTTTTCATTTAAAAAAAATGTGTGTAGCTTTCATTGCTGTAACTTTGTAATTCAATTAAATCGAACATAAAATGATGAATGTTGTTAATAAATTGCGAAGAGCAAATTGACCAATGCAAAACCTATTTAGTATTTTAATCTGCGTATATCGTTAATATAGGTATCAAATATTCACCGTGGTAAGGTGACTGGTATTTCTGTCAGCCCAAATGGACAATATCTTGCAACTGCGGGAGACAAGGTCATCAAAATATGGGATTACCATATGAGATTAGATGTCAATTTTCAGGCAAGAGAATTTTTATTTATTGCTACTTATGATATTTTGCATTATTAATAAATATGTCAAGATAATATGGAGTCGAATGACCAAGTGGTTACTTAAGGCGTTGTGTTGCGACGCCAAACTCTATATGAAAGTGCGGGTTCGGTGCCAGCTGTCGGAAATTCTAACTACAAAACCTACAGCCAATTCAGCTGTCTATCCTTTTGATGTCGGTACACGAGTAAGAGGGTAAGAGGTTGTCAAACCAAGGAAAAGATTGGCGCCCTCCCCTGCCGGCCATAGGTAGCAGCTAATAAAAAAGTCTTCGTGTTCCCTTCGTCCTAGCTGTCGGCCTACTTGTACTTACTTAGATACTAACAAGGGGGATTGAAAGTTTTTTTTTGCTAAACCTAATCGTTCTGACAAATTTCCTGCAAGATATTGACAATTTAATGTCATTAATAATGTAGATTTTATAGTGAATCTGCAAAATTTCCTGCTGGACCATTTTTTCACAAGGTAGAGTACTTTTGGATTGTCTGGAATAAATGTAGAGAATAGGGGAATGTTTATTTTAATTTTAAACGCTATCAAATGAAAACGGGATGACTCTGTTAGCAAGCCAAGAGGAATCGATTTACTATTTTTATTTAATAACTTTATCATAGGTGTTTATTGGCCATTCCGAACCTATTTCTGATCTCAAGTTTTCATCTGATGGTTCTCAGTTGTTCAGTATTGGAGAATGTATTTTCGTTTGGCAATTCTATGGCAAAGGAAGGAAATCTGAAGAAAAAAGGTCAATAAATTGATTTTTAAAATTTGAGAAGCGAAGGAAAACATTAAAAAATACGAGAAGCAAAAAAAAGCTTCAGGCTTCTTACAACCATACAGTAATGTCCCACATTTCAGAAACCAATTTATAGGAAACTCAGACCGTAATTTTTGACCAGAACAATTATAAAATAATGTTTAAACATGAATTTGAAATAATTTATTTCTAAAGTCAGAGAACAACAATTCCATGAGCATCGTTAGTTACAGAACAATAGGAAACTAATAATGTAATTAAATGAGAACAATGGCTTGATGTCAAAAAATGAGTTTATTAAAGGTGGGATATTACTGTATATGTTTCTAAATACATTCATTGGTTTTCGTGCAGAAAAATTAGCTTCGAATATTTAAGACTTTAAAACAATTTTACTGCAATTTTTATTGTCAAAAGATTTGCTCAATAAAAAAAACATCAGTTTCCTATCATTATCAATAGCAATATTCAATACATATTTTTATTATTATAAATATCATCTTTTTTATGTTATTAAATTAATACATATCTGTACGGATTTCGTTATTACGTAAAATTTGAAATTAAAAGTGAATTTACAGATATTTTTAATTATCTTTTTTATCAACTCGAGACGACTGTCAGATACTTATATAATCTTTTGTTCATCTTATATTATATTACTTGAACGATTGTTGTTTAGTGTTATTGCTTGTCGATGCTTTTTGCAATATTTTTGTTTCATCATTAACATACTCGAACATAAATTGCAACGCTGCTTTATCTTCAGCAAAACGATTTGCAATTGCTTCTATTTCTTTAGTTCTTTTCTTTAAAACCTCGATTTTGTTTTCACGTTTCTCTCTCATTTCTTTCTCCGTTAACAGTTCATCTTTCTTTACGTTCAGTTCATTTTCAATCTCCACACATCTTTCCACAGCATTCATATGTTCTTTCTTCAATTTCTCCATCTCACGGTAGGCTTTTTTTCTTTTTTCTTTTTCTATTTCAACCAAAACCTCTAGCTCTTCAAATTCCAAATCTTGCTCTTTGCATCTGCTTTTTAAATCAGCATTTTCTTGACTCAATTCTTCCTTTTCTTCAAACCATTTCTTTAAGATAAAATCCCTTTCTTCTCTCAGTTCAACTATTTGCATTTGGCACCTATTTTCATCAGCTGCCATTTGCTTTGTTTTATCTATTTCAGCAATTAACACCTCACAACCATCTTCATACCTCTGTTTGTATTTTGATATTTCGTTTTCCAAAATCTCATGCCGTTCTTTTAGCTCACTGTTACGTTTTTTCAGTAAATCCATGTCTGATGTTTCTTTGCACAGTTTTTCATGTGCTGCTTTTATTGTTGCTTGCATCTTTCCTATTTGGAATTCGTGTGACTCTCTCATATTACGTTCCAGATTTTTCTCTTCCCTCAGTTTCTCAAAGTTCACAATTAAATCTTCTTTTGATGCTTGTAATTTTTGTAGCTCGCAGCATTTTTCATTCATCATTCTTTTAAAATCAGCCATAATTTTTTCCATTACGTTTCTGTCTTTTAACAATCCTTTATTTTCGGTTGTTTTTTCTTCTGCTTTCCTTTCTGCTGCCTCTATTTTGATTTTTGCATTTTTCACATCATCTAACAGTATCCATACTTTCTCTTCAAATGTTTGCAATTTTCTTTCAGCGTCAGCAGTTTCCATCTTTGATCGTTCAATAATTCTTAAATTTTTATCCAATTTTCCTTCTAAAACAAGAACCTTCTTTTCTTCCTGTGTCATCTTTAATTTAAGATCTTGACTCAAAGTTTTTTCTGCTTCCACTTTCATTTCTTCTTGTTTTTTCTCTATTTTACACTCTTTCAACTGAATTCTTAGCTGGCTGCAAGTTCCCTTAATTCCATCTATTTCCTTTGCGGTTTCATCCAAGGTTTTGTCTTTCTCTACCAAAATTCTTTTTAAAGTTGACACATCATTCTCTACTTTTATTTTCTCTTTCACTTCTTCTTTCAACTGAAGAAGAAATTTCTCTATCTCAACTTCTTTTTTACAACTTTGCTTTTCAAGATATTCACATCGTTGAAAAGTATCTTTACAAATTTCCTCTAATCTTTTCTTTTCTTCTTTTTCAGACTTACATTTTTCATGAATTTTATGACACTCTATGCGTAAATCATAAATTTCTCTTTCCCTTTCTTTTGTTATCTTTTTCATATTTTCAACATCTTTTTTCAAATTTTTAATTGCTTCTAATCTTGCATTGCTTTCTGTTACGATTTCTCTGTTCTCAACATCAATGCTCGTCACTATTTCTCTCAACCTTACAATTTCTTTTTCATCTCTACATGATTTGTTTTCCAACCTTTTTAACGTTTCTTTTTGAGAGTCCATTAATCTTTCTAAATCTTCATTTTTTTGGGAAACATTTTGTCTTTCAATCTTCTCCTCTTCAACTTTCTTCTTTAGTTCATCATTCAATTTATTATCTTCAATAATATGTTTTCTTAACTCCTTATTTTCTTCCATAAGTTCTGATATTCTTGTACTTTCCTTTTTATCATTTTCTTTCAAATGACACTTTATCTTTTCCAAAATCGCAACTTTTTGTGACAAGCAATCTCTCTCTTTTTGAATTTTGATAATCTCTTCTTTTGCATGTTCGCAAATTTTCTTCTCCTCGCCAAAAGCGTTATTCATGTCTTTATTACACATCCTTATGTCAATCAATTCCATTTCTAGATTTTCTATATTTGCTTTCTTTTCACCAAGCTCAACTTCTTTCAATTCAAGTCGTTTGCTAATTTTCTTTCTTTCCTGCTCATATTCTGCAGAAACATTTTCGATTTTTGTTTTCAAGAACATTATTTCCATATTTTCTTTTTTGCATATTTCTTTCAAGTTTTTATTTTCTACTTCCAGTACTTGAAATTCTTCTCTATTTTCATCAAGCATTTTTTTGAGATTATCGATCTCTGAGCTTCGTACTTTTTTGAAACATTGGTGATCGTTTTCTGCGATTTGAACATTTTCTTCCATATTCTCCATCATTCTTTCTTGCATGATTATTTTTCTCCGTAAACTTTCCAACGTCTCTTCATTGTTTGCCTTGTTTTCATTTGCTCTCATCAGTTCTTTCTCAAAGCCTTCAATTCGTTTTCTCAAAAACTCATTACCTTTCACTTCTTTCGCTAAACTCTTCACAATCACTTCCTTTTCGTGGGCTGCCATATCACGTGCCAAGTTCCCATCTTGTACCTTAAAATATATAGCTTATGTAAAGATTGATTTTCTTCCACACCTTTATTTATTTATACTTTATTTATTTTTTCTCAATAATAGTCAATACCCATACATAAATTATTTTTCTAAATACATTGAACTTGTTTGGTAGGAAATAATGAATATGGGAAATTTATAGAATCAATTGTGTGATCATTCGCTTGTCTTTAAGAATCAAGGATGTGATCATATGTTGATTGGAGTGATTATTAGTGATTAGTGCCCTTAAATCTCTGCCTTTCCGCTTTTGAAATGCTTCCTATACGTCTCATTGTTCACTCTGTATAAAGTAAAAACCCCTATATAAGGCCCTCCCACTTTTAACAACCTACAGACTGAAATACCTGCATCAATTTTACTCAAATAGAAAAACCTGTTATCAAAATGCTAAAGAACTTGTTAAAATTATACTAAATTAACTATTGAGCTAAAATATAATTTCAATTTAAAAACCTTACCAGGTTGAATTCCAAAATGTAGGTTCTTTTATGCGGGGTTTGACTGTATTTCATTTTTAAGCAAATCAATTTTCGACTGCGTTAAACTTTTATTCATCTTGTAATAAGTTTAAACCTAAGAAACATTTTTAATGAAAGTTACCTCTTTCCATAGAGAATTTAATTCTTCATTTTTCATACTATTTTCATTCAGTAGTTCTTTTTTTTGCTGATCCATCAATTTTAATTTTAAAGCTGCTTCGTTTTTTTGGATGTCATCATTTTCCAAAACACTCAACAATCTTTTGTTTTCGCGACTCCCTTCGTTGTATAAACTTCGCAAATTTTTCAAATCAGTCTGTAGATTTTCTACTATATTTTCTGTTTCGCGTTTTTCGCTGTTTAAATTCATGACGTGTTTATCCTCCGCAAATTAGCACTTGTTAACTTCCATTTTATGTCATTCAATTCTTCATTCTTTTTTTCGTACAAAACTGTGAATTTTCAGTCATAACATTATTTCTCTTTTCTTTACTCCGATTCATCCATATTAAGCATAAAGATACTGCGTATTTCTCTTGGCTCATGCAAAACGCACTGTTGCACTTGCACTACATTCAGCAATGTTTAGCAGGCACATTCTTACTTGCCAACATATTTATCTGACGTCATATGACTTTAGGTTGACGGATGGATACCATTTTTAATGATACGTCACTACCTAATCGTAATTTCAAAAGCTTTATTTAAACAGAATCCAGAAATGTGATCAACTTTCTATGTGATCAATGAAAAATAATAAGCGTAGTTTAAGCGCAGTACATTATTTTCCTTTGTGTTCTTCAACCTTCCTCCGGACAGTCACCGTGGCTTTAGTCTCGCGAGATTAGCCCTGTTTAAATCGGAAAACGAATTTATTCCTATACACTGCACTTACCCCCTGTCAATGCGATGAGATAGGCTTCATCAGTGATGCTTAACTTAAGTTTTATTATAACAGGCGAAAAAACAGCCATTTAAAGTGAAAAATGAAAAATATCAAAATTGTTATTTCGTCATCTGAATGTCTCTGATTTTGAAAATTTGAAATGAGGTAATTTACATTTTAGAGGTTTTTTTATGAAGTTGATAAATCTAGAAAGCATATTATTAATTTGTTTTTCTAGAGAAATCAAGCCAAGCCCAAGAAAAATGATTGATTTTGAGAAAAAGCCAATGGGTAGAATGAAAGGTACATTTATAGAAAATATATAATAATTTCGTCAAAATATTGTTGTGATAATTTCGCTGAACGTTTTGAAAGCAATGAAACTTAATTATTGGAACAATTTAATTCGTGAAATAAATGTAAGAATTTTTAATATTTATGAAAAAATGTCCTTCTCTTATTCTTGTGGGACTCTGGTACTCAGAGTAGTGTGTTGTTGTACAACAAAATATATGTTGACAGTTTCACTGTTTGTTGCTACCAATAATTAAAGTACACATGATCAGTAGTATGTTAAGGTAATCTCACTGAAGGCTCATTGAAGAGGCTATCGAAAGGCAGCAACAAATTTAGGTAAAATAATTTTGCCATTGAGTGTTCCTGTGTGTTTACATTAATAGTAATAAAATTAGCAAACATAATTTAAATGCAATTTGTTCCCCTAACAGCAGAGGATGTCTCAATCGACTTCGAGCCTTTGAGAATACAGGACGAAGCTTATCTCACCCATCCACGTGAGAAAGTGCCACAACCGACTGAATACGAGCCACTGAATTTGAACGTTAGTCCCATACCACATGAAAAGCCAAAGAAAGATTTAGATGAGAGTCTGGACATCTCAAGTGAGGAAGAATCGTATTTTTCTGAAACTGAAGATTTGGGAGTCAAGCCAATGGTAAGTTTGTTTTTGTGTAGTTTATTGGAATTATTTACTTTAAATGTGAATGCAAGCCAGGAGCGGCTCTAGAAAATATTCTTGGGGTATCAGGGGTGAGATTTCCGTGGGACACTGGGAGTGACAAATGCCTGAAGATCTTAGATTTGCCGAATGGACCGATTGTTTCTGATGCTTGCGGGTGTTACACCCCTCTCACGCACACCCCTCATCGCTGTGCCTCTGGTGCGATTGACCATTGTGCTAATTTTAGTCATATTCAAAATTGTTTTATTCATTGAAAGTTCGTTGTTATTTGGGGGGAAAGGGAACTTTTAGAAAAGAAAGGTAAAGGAAGAAATAGTTTTGTTTAATGCAAAGGTAACAGAAAGGAATGGCATGAGTGACCACAAAATAAAATGTGAATTCAAAACACCAAAATGTTGAGAAATTAGAAATCTAGAAGGAATATTGATTTGATTGCAAAAATGTGTATTCCATTTTAATTTTATCTAATTGTTTCATTTATGATAGTTTTGAATTAAAGTTCAATGCTACATTTTTTCCTTCACTAAACAAGATGTCACCTGATACAAAAATTAGACCACAGCCTGTTATAAATGACGTCAATCCTAAACCAGTTGCAACCATGGAAACTGTTATTTCCCATCACGCACCACCATCTGTCATGTCTCATTTCAAGATGAGAGAAAAGATTTCCAAACTGGCAGAAAAGAGATACACTGCGCCTCCAAATCAAGCAGGGCTAAAACTAAAATCAGTAATTGGTTATGATGGACTGGGCAGAAATAACATGGTTTGGCACCCCGTTACAGGTTTTGTAATTATAATCTTACTTACAATATTACTATTATAATAATATTCTTTTTTATCATTAACTTTATGATTCCTTATTTTTTTGCTTTGTTATTTTCGTAATGAGTCAAACTGTTTATATTTATATTGTGTAAATCATTTGAATTAAAACATTTGAATATTTATGGAATCATTTGATTTGAAAAATATCAGATTTTGCTTGTCTAGAAATATAATTTTACTTCATTTTTTAAAATTATTGTTTGAAAATCTTAATGTATCAAATCAAAATGTATTATGTATACTTTCGCTTTTTAGTAAAGCCTTTTCTTGGATAACACATTTTATATTTATGGCAATAAATTGTGTTATTTTAATTGGAGATAACAGTAAAACTATGCAGCTAAAAAAAATTCAAACAAACGGAACAATTCAATCAAAATTGGTGCACAAGAAGGAGAGGATTTGTTGTCATATTTCATTTTTCACATATTATAAATGAATCTGTTTAGTTTTAACCTTTTAACTGTTAATTAAGTTTTCGAATGTCGTTGCTTCAGGTCTTTTTGCATATTCTTGTGGATGCATTGTCGTGATAGAAGATTTGACTACAGGCCAACAAAGGCATCTCAGATATCACACAGAAGAAATTTCGACCTTGGCCGCGCATCATGATGGCCAGGTTATAGCATCAGCATCTGCTCCAAATCTCTCTGCTCCAAGTCTTTCACCAAGCACTAGCCAGATCTGCATATGGGAGGTAAATACTGGGCTTTGTCGTAAGGTGAGTGGAAGTTGTTGTTTATGCCAGATGAGTAAAAAAATGCAGTTTCTTAAACGTGAGGCCGTACTGTATATATTTTGTTAAATTTATGTGATTGAAATGGTTACAAATAGTTAGTTTCTTGTATCTCAAATCTATTGAAACCATGAACTTTCATTTTAAAATCATTAATTTCTTTAGCATATCGATCATCACAAGTTCGCCATCATTGCTATGGAATATTCTCGCGACGACAGATTTCTTGTTACCATTGGTGATTATCGCGAATGCTCTGTTGCTGTTTGGAGCACAAGAGATTATTCCATGCTGGTAACGTCATTTACGAGATACCCAATTCATGCTGTGAAATGGGATCCGTATACCATGAATGAATTTGCAACTGTTGGGCAAAATGGCAGTGTACTGTTTTGGCTTCTTGATGAAACTAAAAAACAAGCTGTTCTCAATGTAAGGATGATTTTTTAAAATGATTAATGAAACAGATTCTAGTATCAACTAAAAAGGTTTATATTAGAAAAATGTATTTCTGCACCAAATTGTTTTTGGAATTGAACATTTGTATGCCAAGTTTTAGAATTTATTTTTGCTGACGTTTTATAGAAGTTTTAGAAACCTCAGAAGTTTTTCAAGTTTTAGAAATCTCAGAAGTTTTTCAAGTTTTAAAAGTTAAATTGTTTTAGGAGCTACTCATAAAGAGCATGACATTTTCATGACAAGCGCCTATTTTAAAGCAACAAAACTTTGATATTATGCAGAGGCCTCTGAATTTCGCTTTGGCGTAATTCTATGTTTTTGAGTTTCATTTCTTGATGAATATACAACCGAAATGATAAAAAGTTCATGTTTCTAGAGTATGTAACGCCTTGAATGCTTACTGTAAGTATCTCTGTTACTTTTCTCAATATTTTCAATAAAATAAGGACTCATTTTTTGGGCCACCCAGCCTTATAAAAATTTTCATCAGCGTTTAAACGGCTCTTGAAATTAAACAACATTTGCTGTACGAAATATTTCAAACTGAAAAAAGTTTGTAAATCTGTAATGGATAGTTCGACAGTTTTTGTTCGTCTGCTAAATATTCTTGCTTATCTGTGTGTTATTTCTGTTGCAAGCAATGTATGCCTTAAACCTTGTTTCAAAGTTCTCTGCATTTGATAAATTTATTTTCTCTCGCTAGGTTCACGAAGCTGAAATCCCAGAAGACGTTTTCAAGGGTAACCAGGTATAAATAATGATAAATAACGAATGGTGATAAAATTAATTAAATTTTAATGACCTGTTTACGAGGAGGTATGGTTACCCCCAGCCCCAGGGTTACCCTAGCACCAGATTCAAAGTTAGCTCGGTGTTTACAAACAAACTTTTACATGTAGGATAACCCTGGCAGCCGGGTCAACTTATGCAAACTGCGTGGAAGGAGCGGCGAGGCTTCGCATCGTCCACATTGCAGAAAACTGTTGAATTTGACCCGGGCATTGCAATCGGGTTACCCTATACAAGGAGAAACGTTAACTCGGCTACTAGGGTAACCTTACCTTTAAGTTAGGGTGAACCTAGTGCTATGGTTGCCCTGAGACTTACTCAAGTCACGTAATTTTATATGTATTTTTGTTCCAAAATATTTGATTCATTTTATTACGTCCAAGAATCATAATAAAATATTTTTATAACAAGAGTTTGAAGCTGATATTTTCTGTTTTTCAGGAAGACACATACGATTTGACGTCCTTGGCCTATGCAGGAGACAGTGTACTTTATGTTGGAGCCAGTAACGGTAGGAATTTTCTGCTTCTAACTGTAACGGCAAGTGACGAATTAATCTTTATAATTTGGCAATACTAATTTTAATGAATTACAGTAAAAGTAAGTACATGAAGGGAATTTGTTTTCTAAAAACATCCTGTTTAGTGCCTTAACATGTGTGCAAATCACATCTAGACACTCTCAGGTATGCTATAACCAATGTGACAGAAAAATCATATGAACTCACGGACAATATTAAAAATTACATCTCCATTATTTGAATCAACTATTTTGAACAATTTTCAAATACAATTTGTGAATTTTTGCCAAAAAAAAATTAGCCAGCAGTTTCTTATCACTCAATTTTTTTATTGGCGGGCTGCTACTGTACATATAAATTGGACATATACATTTATTGAAACTAGGCATGTTGTTGATTTTAGAAATTTATAGGATATAAATTCCACATGAGTGAGCGCAGATAGTTATTCGTTTAGCTAATTTCTTCATTCTTATAACAGGTGTGGTATCTGCATGGGATACCAGAAAGAATGGATGCTTTTTGCACTGGAAAGCTGACAACTCTGAAATAGGTATGTTAATATAATAATCTATAAGCTATTCTCCGTTACGATAAAACAGTTACGCTACTTTTTTAGTAGCAGTAACACAGGCATTAGTTATATATTTAATCATGTAAAAATACATCACTCAGTTTTTGTATTTTCACTCATTTCCTTTTATTAAGTTTTTCGGAGTTGGTTTTTTACATTTATTAATGCTTTACTGTCAATATTTTTGAATGAGATTACTTGGAAAAAGGCATTTTTCATGAGCTTGTTACTGGGTAGTTGTGGCAAATCCCTTGTTGCAGAAATAATATTCTAAGTTTAATGCACATTTGTGAATTATTGATCATGAGAAATTTTGTTTTGTTTGTTACGATCGCTTGTTGATAATTATTATACACTTGTTTTGTTGGTAATTTTTTATTTGATAATTTTATTCGATACTCTAATTTTTATTTTTATTCAAATTCATTTTTTGCAGTTGAGATAATTGCCAAAGATGGCAAACTCATCACTGGAGGATTGTCAAAAAATCTTTGCTTTTGGTCGATTGCTGGAGTTGCTTGTTTAAGAGATTCCGATGACGATCAAAGGTATATGATACCGTATTTTCTCAAATGAACGCCTCCCTCTTAAAGGAACGCTCCCCCTTGACATAACAAATTTTCCCATTAATTTTTTATTGTGTAATAAATGTATCTCTATTTAATGAATGTCTTATCAAATTGTTGAAACACTTAATAAGCGCCAAAAACATTAGTACAGTCATGTATTAATACAGTCATGTTATTTTCCGTTTCACTGTTTTTTCAGTTCCCATCGACCTCTTGAATTTTTCTGAAGTATATTTAAAAAAAAAATTTCTTAGAGCTGCTCTTGGGACTGATGGACTGATAATGGATGATGAAATGCAATTGGATGGTTGCATTATAAGTGCGACATTTGACAGCAATTTAGACATGGGAGTTGTTGGCACAAATGCTGGAACACTTTGGTACATCAATTGGGAAGAGAGAACAAGCATTCGGCTTGTCAGTGGCCATTTGAACCAAGTAGGTACATTCTATGTTCCAATACGATGGAAAATAACATGTGGCTATCTTTATTAATAATTAAAAACAATTTTTAATCACTACAGTTGAGTTGCTGCCAAGACGAAATAATAGACTAGACGTAACGTCGTATTAACTCGTGTCGTAACGTCGTAATAAACTAGACGTAACTTCGTAATAACCCGTAATAACGTAGTAACTTCTTAATAGGTTATAAACTAGACGAAACGTCGTAACAACCCGTAATAACGTCGTAAAAAGTAATAAACTAGACGTTAGACGTTACATCGTAATAACCCGTAATAATATCGTAACGTCGTAATAAGTAATAGACTAGACGGAAAGTAATAACCCTTCTTAGGTAGTCTTATTTCTTTTAATATATATCACAAAGATTATCTCATAATTGTTGTGTCGCTGCTTTTTAGGCCGTTTTTCATTTCTTACTTTCTTCAATCGGTAGAGTTTCTTGATTTTATTCTTAATCATTTAACTTATTTTATAATTTGTTTCAATGTAAATGTTTTCTTTTTTTGTATTATGACCCTTACAAGATAATATTAAATCACAGTTATTTACGCCACATTTTTTCAACCAGCACTTATTTTATTGCATTGACATACTCTATTGTTTAATGGTGAGGGATCTCTTTATTTTTTAGATAAACAGTTTGGTATTTGGTGGCTTAGACGACACATACATGTTGTCATGTGCATCTGATGGGAGCACGAGGTTATGGAATACAGAAACATATGAGCAAACACTCCAATTTCTTGTTCTTAACCAGGTACTTTCCCCCGGAAAATTTGTGTTAATACCACAGTGTTATTTATGTATAATCTGTTATTCAGCAGGTGCAATACCGGGTGTCGTAGAAAGAAATTAGAAAATGTTGTTCAGCACACAGCCCGAGTTTTTTCGTCAATAATGCAAAAAAATATTTTTAAAATCCACCTCAGCCGCCATTTTTTTAATTTTCCTTCTGCAACCTATAACTTTTGCTGCCTCTTGATTGGTTTTTGTGATAATATCTCAAAGATTTTTGTCGTCGAGTGCCGCACAAAGCCCGATTTTTGTTTTTGTCATCAGTGACCGAAAAAAAAATCGAGCATGTTTGAAATTGTCACCGACGATAAAAATCTTTGGTTTATAGTTGCCACACATAACACGATTTTATGCAAAAAACAAAAATCTCATGTATCGCTGATAAAAATATGCAGTGTGCGCTAGGCTTAACATGCAGGAAGGATATGAGAATTGACACAACATGTTGATGTTGAGCTAAATTTGCTGGCAAGATGGCCGAGAAGACGCACCAGAGATTGCGAAGACAAGTATTTCTAGAAAATTCGGTTTTTAAGATTTCTGATATTTCCTACTTTTTCCAAAATTATTAACAATAATGATAATATTGATAACATTAATAATAATAAGAAATATCTTAGTTAACGCAATAGTAAAATTATATTTTGTAACCAAAAACCTTTTCACAAGTAAATGTTATATTCTTTCATTCATATTTGGTTTATAGCAATATCATTATGAGCAAGTTCCGTTGACACGACTATTAAGGACAGAAAACCCTTTTTCTAATACGTGACATATCAACTAACAATTTTTTAAGATTTTCTCATATCTCGTACTTTTTCTTCAGAGTTGTAACTGCGTCGCATTCCGGCCTGCGCCCCAACCATCACCCGTTCACTCGCTGACACAAGATGGAAGACACCAAACAACATTGCATCCTTCGCTAACCAAAGTTTCACAACCTTCTCAATGTGCAGCTGGTTACAGTGATGGTACTGTGCGAATGTTTGATCTTGGTCTGGTAGAGATGATTCTTAAATTGCAGCCTCATCCCGTTGATGTTACTGCCATTGCATTTTCTTCTGATGGTATATTTTGTATAATTATTTTGTAATTGTTGATGCATTAAAAACAAAAATAAAAAAATTAACAGATAATGAATATTTTATATTTATAATATTTCGCCCTGGCATAAAGGTCTTCTTCCGAGAATAATGTATGCTTTTATGTTTTAAAATATACTTACATGCTTTATTCGATCAATTTTAGTTATTCAGAATATAGTAACAATCATTTGATTGGCAATATTTCATCCATCTAAAAAGCAATCGTTTCACTGCAGACATTTCTTGATTCACGCTTCTGAAATCTGATAAATTAATTTAATAGTCTCAAAGTTTTTTCAGCATTGTTTTTTAAATCATTTCAGTAATGATTTTAATGAATAAAATGTCTATTGTTTTACACTGAATTCAGTGTTTATACAATCCCTTCTTTCTTTAGGCCGTGTGATAATTAGTGGTGCAGAAGACGGTCTATTGGCCATTAGCAGCCCTGCTACTGGAATGACTGTCAGAATGCTAACAGACCACAAAGGTGCACCAATTACTGATATCCATGTTTCGTCACACAAAGTATGCTTTATTTTATTTTCATATTAAATGTTATCTTCTCAAGGGGAATACGAATATGTTCGAGAGAGTGAGTTTTTGAGATATCTTGAAAGCTCTCAAGGGATATACAAAACAGTTCCAAGTAAAAGTTTGCTTCATGGGGGATCGATCGATTAAAACACAGTACAGTTGAACTTCATTTAAACTCTAAAGGGAAATTAAATTTCTTCGAGATGATGACTTTTTAAGATAACCAAAGCTAAATCAACACTGAAAGCTCTTTAGGGGATATACTACAGACAGTTTGAGTAAAAGTTCGCTCCATCGAACAAGGCAGATTTTGTAACAATAGTGAAATCGACACGCCAATTTCGAAGCATGTTTTCGTTTTCTGCCTGAGAGAATTTGCTTTGTCTTTGATGGCTAATCGCTTTGAAATTGGCCTATCAATTTCACTATTGTTACAAAATCTGCCCTTGGTGCTCCATGGGGAATCCCATCAATTAAAACACAGTACAGTTGAACTTCACTCAAACTCTAAAGGGAAATTAAATTTATTCGAGATAATGAGTTTTCAAGATAACCAAAGCTAAATTAACAATGACAGCTTTCGAGGGATATACAACACTTTTAGAGTTAAGGCAGTTCGAGTAAGAGACTCAGCTGGAAACAAAACACAAGGCTTTACTTTCAAGAATTTTTAGATTTCCAGATTCTTATTTTTGTTGCTCTTTAGTTTGAACTTTTGTTGTCACGTTTCAGCTTTTTATTGACACACGAAAAAACAGTATTTTGTATAATTTTTGACAAAAAAAACTTCTTGAGGTGTAAATATTATTTCATTTTAAGGATCACTCTTACTCATTATCATCGCCTGTTTTGTGGTTGGCGGTCAGTGCTGATAGACGAGTAAGCATCTGGACAGCTGATTGGTCGAAGGATTTCTGTGAGCTGGTGGATTGGCTGTCTTTTCCAGCTCCAAATTTTGCGCCAGATGGAACCATAGTAAGGAAGAAGGACAAGGTATAACAGCTTTTTAGCAAGCCATATTTTCTTTACCGTTGTATCGTGGTTTTAATTTTTTTGGTTACTGTTCCAATGAACTTCATTTGTGTCATTTTACGAGAAATACACCGAGTTAAAATAGAATCACAATAGTGATGACATATTACCAATTCTTCCTTGCTAGGGTATCGGCGAGATTTATCTGGAAACGGGGGTACATTAGAGTGTTGTATGGTGTTTTGGTTGTTAAAAACTGCAAGTGCCTGAGATACCCTGCTGCCTGATAAATTCCGCCGATACCCTAGATACCTCATATATTTAACATACCTAGACCATGTTTGATATATGTATCCCTGTCCAGTATTATGAAGTCTGCATTTATATACTGCTCCTCTTCCATTTGCACGTGCAAGCCTACACCCATGCACGATTTCCTTGCCTTTCCTTAAAGACACTTTTTAGTTTTCTCTCTTGTGAAGCTAAAAAATTAATAGATATTGATGTTCATTTAACGAATAGAATATGATGTTGATTTTCAGGACTACTTCAATTATTTTCCCCCAAGTCTTGCTCGATTTTCCCCAAATGATGCTGATATTGTCATATACACTGGATATGGAATGAAGAAACAAATATCCTTGTATAGTTTATCACAGAAAAAGGTATGTGAATGACAAAAATGAAACTTTTGTGTAATAGGAATTTTTTTCATGAAATGATATTGTGCTCTCTAAGTGTATTGCTTTTCCATTCCAACTTGATTCCTTTTTTTTACCAAAAATAGGCAAGAAATAAACCCCCCCCCCCCTAAAAAAGTTTACATTATATTACGAATTTTTTAGGATCGTTCTCTAATTCTAAAATTCAAGCATTCTCTAGATGTAATATCCGAAACTCATTTCTTAACACTTTCACGCCCCGATTTTTTTCTGCTAAACAGGTAAATCCTATGCAAGTTTTATTTTGCAGGGGGATGCACATCCAAACCAACTTAATTTATATGATAAACGTTTTCATTTAATTTCAGTTTTTTTCATTTAATTTTATTATCAACGGGGAGGGTAGCCCTTCAGCATAAGTGCTGGTTTTCAAAGAGCCCTCTCATATACGCTGACATATCTTAAAGTTATGTAAAGTTCTGCCCGCATTTACCGCCTAAAATTGATTTTATGTTGTTTGTCAATGGGCCATATGGCCCTTCCCGGGGTGAAAATTTATTATCATTAATAATTTATCGAGTTTCATCAAAAAAATTAAGTTTTATATCGTATATTATTAGTGGTAGCATTATCGTCCTTTAAATGGGCATGGCCTGAGCAAAGTTTAAAAGCCTAGATATACTAACAGCACTTTTATTCAAAGTTTTTCATTGCAATTGTTCATTGTTGTCCAGTTTTTTATCTCCGGTTATCAGAGTGATGTTGTTGATTTAGGTGATCCGAGCAATCTCTTTGACAGAATGGGCATTATCGTTGGATATTTCACCAAAGGGACATTTGCTGGCAATGGGTGCAAAAGGTGATGAGTGAAATATTTTATATATTAACTTGCAGCAATTTAATAATTGTGTACATTCGAGTGATGACTCAAGGTGTTAGGAGGGAGAAGTGCTTGAGAGACCAACAAAAAATTACGTAGATAAGAGACTGAGGAACGGACAGGACATGTAATGAATTACGTTCATCATTATGGTACAGGATACGGTCTTGTGGAACCAAAAAGTACATTTGTGGATGCATCAAAGGTCCAAAGGCTACAGAAATGATGATGAAACATTACGAAAACTGATCTTTAGTAAACATATGCAACATTTTATGCATTGTTCATGTAATTCTATTTGAAATTTACCTCACACAATTTTTTCTAGATCGTCTTGTAAAGTTGATTGATTACAAAGAAGGGACATTTCAAGACTTCATTGGTCATTCTGATTCCACTAAAACTGTAAGCTTTTCACCAACAGGGAGATACTTATTTTCAGTTGGTTTCGCAGACGTTCTTGTTTGGGATGTTAATGTGTGAGTAACCGTGTATATGATTCACTGACAAAGTTAGTTTGTGCATTTAAATTTTACACAAAATTTTTTATGCAGAATGATTTTTATTCTCATTTGGGAATTGAAATTTTTGGTGATGATTTGGTTGGACACCATTTTCAGCAACTCGTATCATACATGGACAAGTAAAGAATTATAAAGTACTGTGTATATTTATTTGATAGATGTTATATTAATTAATATGTGTTTGCAAATAATCCTTGTCAGAATTTCTTTAATTTCATGCTTTGGTATCTCATCGGCTCAAAGATTCAAAAATATGAATTTGAATTTTGTTGTAATGAAACAGAATTTTGCAACAGTGTCACCAAAAAGCTTTTAAAACAGGTAGTAAAAATTCATCAAAAATTACATGTGGCTTAACGCTTTAAATATTTTTAAAATCACCAAATGAGACAAATGTTTTGAAAATTACAAAAGTTATAAAAATATTTACAAAAGTTAATCTAACAATAATCTTTAAGTGGTTATCTACATATATACATAGCTTTGTTGTTGATCAGATATTTTAAATCAGCAAGTAAGACAAAAGTTTTAAAAACTAAGTAAGAAACCAACATCTATGTCTTTGTCATGGATCAAATTTTGTCAAACACAGGAGATAGAATGGCTTTATCATGTCTCTCTTGTTTTTCACTTTCCTTTTTTTCTGGTGTTCTTTTTCCTTGCTCTTTTTTGACAATGGCAGGATATTCCTGGCTAAATTCTTTAAAATTAATATCGGAAGCTGACAAACTACTGCCAACAGATAATTGACTCTTGATCTCCATATTACTGGAACTGTACAATCTCTCAGTTTCTTTAATGGTGACATTATGAGCAGCAGATATATCATCAAGAATTTCTTTGTTGCCAAAAATGCTTTTCTTTGCACATGGCTGTTCTTCTTTTCTAGCTTTATCTTCATTTTTTATCTCAATGTCATCTTCATTGTGAATACTCAGTTTCCTTATTTTTGCAGGAGAACCTTTGTGATCAATTTGACCTTTATCTTTTATAGTTGTCAATTTAGCAGAGATGTCATCAGTACTTTTTCTTTTGTTATGTTCTTTCATAGCAAAATCATTTCGTTTTTCTTCAAATTTCAGCTCAGTGAATATAGCTTGTTTTCTGTTGACAATTTCATCATTGATTTCTTTTAATGCTTTTTTGTCAAGAACAAGATGCATGAATCCTTGGCAAATTAATTTCTGTCTCTTATCAGAAACAAATTTCCTGGTGGAGAGGAAATTAATTACTTTGACAATCTCTTGTGCTAGCATGTCCTTGAGCTTGGACGTCCTGTTCGGGAAATTAATATTCATGTGCTCAGGTGCAAGTTTAACTAAACTTATTAATTCCGCTTTCCTTGGGTTTCTTTGCATCAACACATCTGCTTCTAGAATCAATTCTCTGCTGACTTCGTAAAGTTGAAATTTACCTTTAATTATATCAGCAATTGATATCTCCAGAGATTTCAGACATTTTCTAAATAGTATTTCTGTTTCTAGAATATCTGTAATTGAATTATGTTCTGGCATTCGAATTCTTTTCTCTTCAAATTGTAATGTTGTCAGATTCCCGTCCATTCCTGAAATCCATTCAAAGCTTGATTTTTGTGATTTGAAGACTTTTATGTTGAAAACGTTAGTTAGTGATGACAAACCATATCCTCGCATATCTGGGAAGGCTGAAAGTGCCAGCCTAAATGTATCAACTAACCTAAATTTCAGTCCATCAAATTTCGTTAGCGTGCCTCCTACTTGTCGTTCATTGGCATTTCTTTTTTGCTGCATTTGTTCATTCCAACTTTCATCTGATTCTTCTTCTTGGCTGACCATCTTTTTATCCAGGAGCATAAACTCGTGGCGTAACATATCAAAATCAAATAATATGTTATGGCCAACAACAATATCAACATTCTCCAATAATTTCAAAATTTCGTCGGCTTTTTGCTCAAATGTTTGAGCATCTTTCAACATATCCTCACTTATTTTGTGACATTGGAATGAGCCATTTTGTTTGATTTTAGATACATCTTTTCCTGGGTTGATATAAGTTTCGTAAAGGTTTTCAGGCTTTCCTTGACTGTCCATCACCAAGCATGCAATTTGTATTATCCTATCATTGTGGACATCTAGGCCCGTTGTTTCTACGTCTAATATTGCAACTTTTGCCATGTCAGATGCTATCAAATTTATCTCTATGGTTTATGAAACCACAAATTCCAATCAGGGGTCCTAAATAAAACAAAAACTTGAATGGTTTACCTGGATTGATTTGGTGTTTTTACCTTTCTTCCTGAAAGCATCGACATCAACAATAAAACAAGCGTTCAAACCCAGCCTCTGTTTGGTTATAAATTTGGAGAGATGGAAGTGGACGAGAAGGGGGGAGAACTAAAAAAGGTGCATTTTTGAAACAATTTCCTTCATCGGTGATAATTGCAAATAAGAAATTAATCCAGCAATGCTCATAAGGTAAATACCACGAAATGTTGGGCTGCAGATCAGATAGGATTAAACCATTAAATTTACTTAAGTATATTTCGAGCATTTTCCTAAAGTTTCGTTGATTTGACCCCCTGGCTCACTGAGCGTTTTAAAGTGGGCTGGTCTGTTTGATGAACATTTAGATGCGCCTTCGTATGAAGCAGAAGCATTTTCATCACTGAATGGAAAGAGGAAAAATCTGAAAGAGCAGATTGCAAAGTAAGTATTTGTGATTATCTTTTTGGTACTTACGACAAATAATTATTAAAGTAAAGTCATCTTTGTTCTTTATGTAAGGCTCCGTCGAAGAGCTGGATATTCCAACCACTTTAATTTAAAATCATTTAATTTTACACTATAAACAAACTGATTTCCTCTCCCCAAAACCAACTTTAGGGAGGCCTATCCCTGACCTTTTCCTAAATTTAAGTGACTGATTGAAATGTTTTACTCTGCTCTAGATTTTGAGAAAGTCTAACTTTGATCATGCATGCTTGCTGTCTACAAAATACAGCATGCGTGCCGTTCCTTTGGCAACCAAAACAATGGTGATAACATTGTTTCTATTCTAATTTATGCATTGTTTCTGTAGAAAGCCATGCACTTGGATAATTTCGGATGGATTCCCCATTGTTTTTATCGGGCAAGGATGGTTTCTCGTTCTCCTCCGCAGATCCATACCGTAAAATTTTGATCGAGCGTCTGCTTGAACTAGTGCATTCTTAAAAGCTTTAAAATTTTAATGAGCACCCCCCCCCCACCCTACCCTCCCGAATGAGCACCCCTCCATATTCTATTGTAAGTAGATTTGCAGGCATAAAAAGGAAAAGACTGTGGCCCTTATATGAGTGTTATACTTTTTTTTACTCCGTTTATTGCCTATTATCTTTATCTTGGCTCAAAAATGTCTTTTTGGTGATGATTACCAGTGAAAACAAAAATAATTTTATGTGCCACTCCCCTTGAATCAGTGTGTGAAAATTTACGTTAAATATTTACGGTAAATAAATAAGATAATATACACGAGATATATGAAGAAATGGAAACTTGTGCATTTTAAGACTTGTTCACAGGAAAACGAGACGTATTTTTGTATTAAATTATCATTTTGGTGATAATAATTTAATACAAAAATGCATCTGGTTTTCTGTAATTTGTTTAGAAATGTTTAGGCTACTAATATCGTCTTCCTCGATAATAGTTGTATTCATCGTTTCGTTTTGCAGATGCTTTCTCTACGAAAAACACTAATCATCACGTCTATAATATACGTGACTGGATTTCTGTTCATTTTCTTATACCGACACATGGTATCTATTGGTGTTGACGTACCTATTTTCACACATTATCCGGGGAAATGCCGGATAATTCCTGGTATGGAATGTGGCTCAGAAGACACTGCTGTTACAAAAGATGGTTTGGCATTTATTTCTAATGGACTGCGAGCTGTGCCAAGGTGTAATTACACAATCCACAATGGAGGTATATATATTTTCGACTTCAAACACCCTGATGAAAACGTTACTAAGTTGGAGATCATTTCAGAGACAATTGACTTCAGCTTGTTTGAACCGCATGGGTTAAGCTTATGGGAAAATATATATTCAAACAGCCTAACACTATATGTTGTGGATCACGGTATTAGCGAACGTGTTCAAGTTTTTGAATATCGAAGAGAAATCAGGGATAAATTGTTTCACAAGAAAACCATCATCGATGATAATTTCGTATGCATTAATGATCTTGTTCTTGTCAACTCTAAAAGTTTCTACATCACCAACTGGCTTGCTTACTGTCATGTGAACCAACTGATGCTAACATACGAGTTTTTCTTTGCAACGCGAACGGGTAGTGTTGTTTTTTACAATGGAAACTCGTCTAGCGTCGTTGAAAAGAATTTGCAGATGCCAAATGGAATAAATATATCACCAGATGGAAATTATATTTACGTGGCTTCATCATCTGGCTGGAAATTACTCGTCTTCGAGCGCAACGAATCAAATTCGATCAATCTCGTCAACGAATTTCCGTTGATGACATCACCTGATAACATAGAAGTTGACAGAGACAGCGGTGATCTTTACATCGGTGCACATCGCAACATACTTCTCTCGATTTCTTCTTACGATGGAGAATTGCCAGCCCCTGCTCATGTTGTGAGGGTACGACGAAGAGATGAAAACTGGATGGGTATAGAGATAACAGAGCTTTTGGCCGATGACGGACATGACTTCATCAGAGGGACTTCAGTTGCGCATTATCACAAAGGAAATCTTCTCGTTGGGACGGTATTTCATCGCATGGCATATTGTGTTATGGGAGCGCCGCCGTGACATTTAGAAGTTTAAGACAGACGACAAGATTGGACACATTTATGGTGATTATGCCGTCGAAAACATAATTTGTTGCGTAATAAGTGTTAATTTTGACACAGAAAGTTTCTTTTCTGGAACATTATTTCATTTTCATACAAAAAAGTGCTTTTAATTACTTGGACATTTTTTTTCGCCATCTTCGAATCGTAGCTGTTGATTACCATTATAATTAGTCGATAAAGACTTTCATAAGATCTGAAAGTAACTTCATCACGTTAAGGCTGATAGAATCCCAATACGGCTGGTTTCATTCAGAGATACTTACGAAAAAACACACGTACATTACTGAAAATGCTATCTTTTATTTTCACTATCTTTGGACGTTTTTAAGCCTTGGCTTTGAAGAAATCTTTGAAAAGAGTCTGATTCTTGTTGCTCATCGAGATCTGTTTCTTCAACTTCGAATTCATCTTCTTCTTCGCCATGACCAAGGCCTAAATGGTCGCCTAAAGATTGTTCTCTCACGATTGGGGATGAAAACAGATCAAGTTTCTTTCCTTTCCCGGTGTCCTTTCTCAATTTTTCAATCTGATCTCTCTCTGCATTTTTCTTGGCTTTCAATTTTTCTTCTTTCAACTTCTCATATTCTGCAAAACAACAAAATGCAACAGATAATGAAAGATAGGAGTGGAATTTTAGAAGTAAAACTAATCTGGGAGCTTTAAATCAACGTCACGTGGCGGAATAATCTTGCACCCACAAAAAGGATACCAAGTCAGAAAGGTTTTTCAGTTTGTTTAGAAGCGAGATTTTGAACCTCTGGAAGAGAGGCTTGGATTAAATATATTCTTTGCAAATTGTACTAAGTTTGTCAATCAAAGGCAAAACCTATTAGATTCTGATCGGAAATTTACCAATCAACCGAATCTTTGACATTGCCTTCGTTTGCGTGTTTCTTCGTTATTTTCTGCAGTTTGTTTCTTGTTTTCTAGCGGTTTGAAAGACCAGAACAGGGAAACAAACTACATAAAATAACGAAAAACAAAATCGATCATCAGGGAAACAAATTACAGAATAAATAGAAAAAAATTGATCTCAAAAACTGTTCATGTGATATTTCTTTGGAGATATTGTCTTTCGCCACTTTATCTTGCATTTTGTTTTGCTGTGATTAATGTGCAACGTAAAACCTCATTCATTAATTCAGAAATTCCAAGTATGTGCAGACTTATCAAATATTCGATAAACTCACCAACTTTGTAGTCAGTCTCGTATTCAACCACTGCCTCATCAACTGCTTTGAGAAAATTGTCGATTCCAACACCAGTTATAGCAGATAGACCAACTGTTTTGAGATTTTGGTAAAATTCATCAAGAACGAGGCTCATAGATCTTGTTAAATTTGATACGTAAGAAGTTTCGTTTGCCAATGCATCCTGGAACACTTCAAAATCTTGCATCCATTCGACTGCAAATCCATGATCAATAATGTCATTCTAAAAATAATGTACAAAATAAAATAATGATTGGTAACAATGAATTAATCATTAACAACAACGATTTTTAAAAATAATATTTTTCAAGTATACTTAATATCATTTTAATATGGACTTGAAAATGAGGACACACATTTTATTTCAGAAGCAGATAAATCTATTTGGTTCTTATGGCGAATTTTTGGAAAGAATTTTTATCAGAAAAAACCGAATGTTACACCAAACACAAAATTAGGGAGATTTAGATTCAGAGCGAGTACGAATATGAGGTTGGAAAATGAACTTCAAAAGGAGATTTAGCAAATGAAATAGCTTTATTTGTAAACCTTACATTCTATTTTGGCAATGTTAAAGGTTTTTTGGCAAACTATCCCTTCTTGTTGTCAATATAATTTAGCCAATTTCCTCTTCTTCTCTGAGTCTTCAGCTTTTTTTCCAACAGACGACAAACAATAGTCAATTTCATGTTGAAAATTCGAAAAATAGAACCCCCATGGGAACAACATTTTCCACACAAGTTTATTCTTTAAATTTTCTATGCAATTGTTTTCCAATTTGTACTCGTACTTGTTTTGGATCTAAACCTCCCTATTACAGTTGATTTGACTTACTTTCAAGGGACTGGGTTCAATCTAGCTGGTGTGGACTTTCATTGTCCACCTGGTAGTTTACAGCCCAAATTAGATCAGCTTTCCTTGTTTTAAGCCATTTTTGCATCATTTTTTTTATGTGCATTATATTGAATTGAACAGATCTTGTCTGCTGGAAAAAATGTTTTTGTGAAATACACTTTTCCATGACAGGTTTTGACCACCTAGAATATAATGTTTAGATTTGCTCACCTTGTTTAATACAACAATGAATGGAAGTTTAGTTTTGTACAGAATACTACAAGCATATAGCATGTTGGACATAAACGTGACTGGATTTGTACTTCTTGCTGTGTCCATGACATAAACGACGATGGTTGGAAATGTTGATGCTAATGTTTCTGTTATGATTGTACCAGATGCTGACCATGTGAAAACTTCTATTTGACCAGGAGTGTCAATGACAATATATCTGAAACGAAGATTTTTACATAATGGGTACAGGTTTGTTTGTAAATTTTGTGTCAATACTTTTGCTGCAAAACAATTTGTTGTTGTACCATTAAATCCAGGGCAGGATTATACGATAGGCAGACTAAGCACAATTGCTTAGGGCTCCAGCAAAATAGAGACACCAAATAAAAAATCTTTAGCATCAAAGAATGTTTCCTGCCATCTTAGAGTATTTAAATGGCATGGTTATGTAAATATTTTAAGAAGTTTTGCCTCCAAAACCCCTTCGATGTGCAACATTATCATATTCTGTACTTAGGGCCATTGAAGGTCTTCATCTGGCCCTGATTAAATTACACTGCAAGCTGGTATAGCTGTTCTTCTCCAAAGTTTTTGTTGATTTCCTCAAGATTGTGACACTAATTTAAACTTTGATTCTCTTGCAAAAAATTATTTCAAAGTTCAGGGACAGCTATTCAAGTCATATCAAGAAAATCCTTTTCATTTTAAGTGAAGAGTTGTTTTCATACTTGCACTCCTGTGATCTTTTTTCAAGATGCTGCATCACTTGATCAAATTTTGTTGCAAAGAGATTTAGTGATGTCATAATTCCTCCATTGGGGCCCAAATTGTATTGCTTCATCACTTCTTTATAGTTCACTGTGTCTCGGATATCAATATTAGCAGGATAGGATAGTTCATGCACAGCTGGGTCCAAGTTTATGACATATGGTGTCTGTTTCTTCATATACAAGTCTGATGTCAATCTCTATAATAAAAATAGATATTTTTTAAAATGTACTTCTGTCTATATAAAAATTTTAATTGTGCTCATTTTTGCTCATTTTTTAATTGTGCCACTAAGTTAACAGTTGTGCCACTTTGTTACTATTGTTTCTTTTTAGAAAAACAAGTTGAAGGCCCTGCACAGAGAAGCAAAATGGCTTCATTTCATTAATTGTGACAGCAAAGGCATATAAATTTTCTAATTTATCTTATTGTTTAGTAATTCACATGATGATGGTGTGATATGGTGATGAATGAAGAGACGATTCTGGAAAGGAAGGTTTATTGTGAATATAGTTATTTCTCTTGAAAGAACGCTTTTTGGAATGCAATTTTTAATTTTTTGCTCGCGTTTTAACTCGTCTTCAATGTAAAAACCTCTATAATATTTAGTTTTGTGGTTTAGGCCCACCTGGCTGACCTCTCTCTCTTGCTTCTTTTGGCTGGCCTAGAAAATAAATCTGAGTTTTTACCTGTACAAACGTAGTTTTTCCTGACCCAGCCATTCCAATAACGAGAATACATGGTGGAGCTTTTTTCTCTTCGCTAAATTCAATTGATTTTTTGTCCGATTTGCTAGATGTTGAAGAAGGTTCATCTTCTGAGTTACTTGCTGTGGGACAAGCCTCCGCCATTACGTCGTTTTTCGTCAAGTTTTTCGTGTTTGTTACATAAAGTGCTTCTTTGGAGTGGGGAATAGGTTTTCAGCGGGAATTTGGAAAAGAAAGACTGTCTGAAAACCCATTTTGGCAGAACAAGGTTGAAAGAAGTTTCAGAAAAGAAAAGAAAAGAAAAGGGATAAAGCTGTGAAAAGAAAACTGTAACGGTAAGTATTTTACTTGGTTGGTAGGTATTTTGGAGATCTTTTGTAGTTTAGAATAGAAACCACGCCGCGGCAAGAAGAGGGGGGGGGGGGGGCTGCAAACAGAGGCTTTTTGGGCGACCTTGTATAACATCAATAACAAATATTAACAAAATTCCTAAATATGGAATCTTATAAAGGTGATACACTCTTTTTCTTCTAGATGGACGAACAAGAAGATACTTGGGAACATCATTTACAGTTTGTACTTAAGCTTATCAAAGAAACTCCTGAAAAAATTGTTGATGACACTTCAATTGAAAAACTTTTAACTTGGTTGGAAACTATTACAAAAGAGCAGAAACAATGTGATGCACTACTAAAACCAGAAACTGGAATAATAGACTTTTTGTCACAGAAAACAGAGTCAATATTTTTGAGCTCTGTAAATGGTAGTTTTGTCTTTAGGCTAGGGGGAATTTTGGCTGGGTCTTCAGTTGATATTTGCACAAAATTGATTGAAAATGGCAATATTCAAATGTTATTTGGGAATATTAGAGAATTTGGAGAATGCTGGAAGCAGAATGCTGCAATGCGCTGTTCATTTTTTGAGGGGCTTCATTCACTTCTTGGAAACAAAGAAGGATACAAATGGATAATGATCAATGGTAATCAGACGTTTTTTACAATAGTTTATAATTTTTACATTTATTTTTAACTCTTTTATGTCCAGCAGATGAGATTTATTTACAGTTAACTAGCAGATCCTTTCTTACTTCTATTTTGCTGGGAGTAGTAGGACTTAATTAACCAACTTAATTAAAAAGAGATTTACTTTCATTGAAAAATTCGAAATTAAAAAAAAACTTATGTCTTCATTTACCTCCTGAAAATATGACGTTTTACGTTGCTTAGCAATGGGCCATGTGACTTCCAAGAGTGAAAAGGTTGTTGAAAGAATATGAAATTTTACAGTCTTAATTTATGGATTATAGAATTTATCGGGTGGACCAGAAAGTTGTTTCCTTGTTTGCAGGGCTATATTGCAAACTGTGCAAGTTATTAAACAAAAGCCATTGTGAAAAGTCATCTTGGACTTGTAAATTCATATTTACTCAAAGAAAAGTTTCAGAACTCCTATGTGGATTTACATAATCGTGAACTCACAACTCCCAAGTGATTTTTGCATGAGCACTGCCAGGCAGAACAGTTTGCGGACTGGAATTAACTTTGATCTCCTTGAGTCGAAGGTAAAACTGAAAGAATGATGCCTTAACATTTTATGTGCCTACTATTGTTTAATAACTCACACAGTATAGCCTTACAAAGGAGGAAACAACTTTCTGGTCCACCAGGTATTATAAAGTTTCTTTTTAATGAGATTTTACATCAGACCAAATTTGTATAGAATGTTTCGCTGAAATAGTGTTATTTTTTTTTATGAAACATTGAATATTATGATATTTCGAATTCATAACATTTTGGGTTTTATCTTTTTAGCATTTTGTTTTTTGTATAATTATTTTGTTCTAGAGAATATCATTCATTTTGCATCAGCTGCACTCACAGATGCCAGTTTTTATGTTGTGCAATCATCAGCTCGATTTCTGTCAAAATTGTTAATTTGTGCAGAGACATTTCAAGATTTTTCAGCAAATGCCAGAGAGAGACTCATCAAGACTTATTCGAAAGAATTCAAACAATGCAAAAACGTTATGAAGCACCATTACCTAGATATTGTAATGCATATTCTTGAAAGCAAACCCATTCTTGCATTTGAAGTGCTGCATCAGTTTGGTGGATTATTTTCAATTTTAGAATCTGAAAAACTCTCGGTCGATAGAAATTCTTGCATCCTCCAAGCAGCTACGGAAATTTGTCAAAAAATCACATCAAACGCAAGGTATCATCTGTGCTTTAAATATGCTTTTACGTAACTAAGTTTTATTTGCCATATCAAAAATTAACGATTTTAAAATTTAAGTAAAACCATAAAATGTTATAAAATTTGAAAAATGAAAATAAGTACATAATAAAATGATATACTCCTAAATTAGAGTGGCATCCGGATAGCATAAAAGATCAAAAAGATCTTGATTCTATAATGGTCCTTTTAAAGATGATGCCATAAGAAAAATCCAAAAAAATTCATTGAAAATAATCTTCATTTTTACGTAATAACGGTCTTTTATTTTCACAGTTTATTGTATTTTTGCTGGTCAAATTTGCTAAATTTTCTAGAGTGCTTTACTGTCTTTGCAAAATCATTTTTTCTTCATTAGTTGCAATATTTTTAAAATGGGATGGATAGCAGGCAGCAATAAAATGTTTTATCTTGAAAACTAAGAATCAACTTCATCTTCACGTCAGCTAAATTTTATTCTAACTAGTTTTTTTGAAACCTTTTTAAATCAATATCAGATGAGCTTTAAGATACTTCGCAGTGGACAATCTTTATGGTAATAATATTATTTTTACAGACATGCTCATGATTTTATTAAGTATTCAAATCGCAATCAACATGATAATGATCGTGAAATGCAGCTAGGCAGTTTTATGATGAGTATTGCCACGGAAATCGCAACAATCGACAGTGTTCATATTATAAATCATTTGTGCCAAATAATCTGCACAGACACAAGTCAGCCAAAGTAAGTCATTTAGTTTATTTAAGACTGGAATTCATTTTAAATTTGATTCAACTGGAGATTTTCATACAGTTATTTAAATTTAATGTTTTATGCTCGTATGATACAAAATTAACGATGATTTTCAGTCTTTATGATTTGCTTGGAATGAAATGTTTAATTTTCAAACATTTAAAAAAATTGCATTTTCCTTGTTTCATTATTGCTGCACTTGAAGTACGCAGTACTTGAGGATTTCTGACTATCTTGGTAGCTTCTGAACAGTTCTACGTCATACTACACTCAGTACGATTACAATTTTTAAAGCCGTGTGAACCATTTTTTTTATCGTTTGGAGATCATTTTTCGTTAATTTTCAATATTTTTAAGTGGTTTCCATCCATGCCGAAGACAATGGATAATGAATCTATACTGGCCTTGAATTTCTAGAATTATTTTGCTTGTTTTATATGCGGTTTTAAACTAATTTTGCAACACTTTAGGAAATTAAAATGTCCAGTGTATTATTTTATTTTAAAATATTCATTTTTAATTTGTGATGTAATTTAAAATATTCATTTTTTTCCAGATATACGTATCTTATCTATTCATTCTCATTGTTCAATTTCGATTTTTAGCCAACTCCCAATTTACTGGAACCAGCTACTTTTGCATGTCATAATCTGGGCGATTCTACATGTACACATTACAACAGTTGTTAAACCATCATTGTGGTTGGCTGAAAAGATACAACATCCTACAGATTACCACCCTGTAAGTTTTGAGTTTACGCATTTATGTTTAAATTTAGTTTTACATTTAGAATGCTATGTTTTTGTCGTTTAAGATTCATAATAATTCATTTTAGAGTTATTTTTATTGACGTTACTTCCAGCCCTAAGGCTGAAGGGTAACCCTCCTTAATAGTATGAAATATGAATCGTATATTTATGAAAAATATGAAAATACGTGTACTGCATGCAATCAAGCAGCATTCTTCAATAGATGTCTTTAACAGAATGAAATATGCTATCATTTTTTGTTTAGTTGTTGCTCACTGGTCATGGATTTTCCCGAAAGTTTTTTATTAATGCGAAATATTCACTAAATATCTCGTCCAATGCGCACGTTTCTCGAGTGTGCTTGCAAAAGTTCCAAATGATAACAATGGTAATTTTTCCAAAACAGATGTAAAATTCATTCGTTGCGAGCTTTTTCTTGTACCACTCTTAATTCTGTTTCTGATATGAAAATCATCATTATTGATTGTAAGGAAAAGCATAAATGAAGTATTTTTTGTTAATAGAATAGATTTTCCGGGAAATAGCATTTTAATTTTATCATTCATAACTTTTTATCAGCGTTTATCCAAATCTGTCCTGGGGTTGCTGATTTCGATACATGTTTCGATATTCTCAGTGTCCCTTTCTTCTAGTAACTCTATATCTTTCTTCCATATCTTCCTATTTTCTGTCGTCCTCGTCGTCTGTTACCTTACACTTCCATCTCTATTGCAGCTCTACTTAGATCTTGTCTGTTTAGTCTCATCACGTGCCCAAACCACCTCGGCCTGGCCTCTCGCGTCTTCCTGATCTCAAGACTCCGTAACCTATCCCTTAATGACACACCCATTATCCACCTTAACATTTTCATATCCGTCTTTTCCATTAGATTTTCCTATTTCCTTCTAACTGCATGCCGCATCATACAACAACACGGGTCTGATCACAGTCTTTTAGACCTTGCATTTCTTGCAGATTCTTACGACTATTTTAATTTAATTTTAATTTTTTCCTAATCTCAGGCTGATGGTTTGCTTTGCTGTTTGCAAAAGTTAGAAAATGTCTTGGAGAAGAACATGAAAGACAACAATGTATGGAGGAAATGTTTTCTCGTATTTCTTAACAGCAAGAAGCTGGTTTTTCGGAAAGTATGTTCTTTTATCTTTTATTTTGTAGCATAATAGCATTATGAAAATAATTAAGCAGCTCTCGTTCAATCCAGACTAGTTTTTTTAGGGTGTATTTTTTGGGGGTTTTGAATCATTCTAAATTCTAAAATTCGAGGACTTTGAAGAGTTTGAAATCGAAAAGCCAAAAGAATGAGAATTCTGAAAACGGCTAAACGGCAGAGTTTTGAGAACTTGTTTTGAAGGCGATGTTTCTGTTGTTATGCTGCTGTATCGTACTTTAAATATTTTAAGCTTAATTTTCATTATCAAAGACAGAATTGTGTTGCTCATTTAATGTACTGTTTATAAATTTTCAGCAATTCATGGAAAACATTACATCACAAACAATCTCATTGACTGAGGAATTCGTGTTGTTCTTATCAGATCTTATTGACGTTTCTACCGCAAATGAAATTGAACAATCTTCAATCATTCTTTCAACTATATTTCTCATCTTTACTGGCAGAAAGAGTTTTACTGACAAGTCTGTCAAAGCTGTTACTGAAATTTTGATTAATGGTTGGTTTCATGGTAAGAATATTTTTGTTTTTTTTTTGCTTCATTTTAATTATATATTATTACCTTCTATGTTAATAATGTACCAGGGGACCCAAAAACTCTACAAAAATCTAAGACCCAATAGGCTACAAAAATCTTGGATTGTGCTCATACCACGTACGAAGGGCAAACTTAGAGTTTGGGATAGCGTTCATCCAGTCATTTGCGATCACGTTTACTTGTCTAAAATTTTCCTCATTCGTACGCTCTTAAGTCCATTTCAAAGAGCGCCATTCATTTCTAGTCAACATTTCGACATTGAAACAGCCTGCTTTGTCCTGTATCGACCTGGAAGTTTGGTCAGTGAAGATCTTCAAGTTTTAAATTCCTAAGTCGACATTCAATTCCCAAGTTGCTTAGTGATGTTTCTTAAAACTGAAATAAAAGATCACAAGCCCGGGCAATTTTAATTTCAAATTTTCGACAGGTAAACGTGGTCGCAGATGACTGGGTGATATCCAAAACTCTAAGTTTGTCCTTCAGACGTCGTTATGTGTACAATTTGAGATTCGTAATCTCAAGGATTTTGAGCTGCATTCCTGCGAACCGATATGTTTTTTTGAGTCACCCAGTATATATTTTTTGACAATAAGTTCTTGAAATAATTATTGTTGAGATAACTTCTGTTGGCATTAAAAAACTGAATATTTACACAACGATTGTGCGGACAGTTACTTTCGAAAATGCATGTGAAGAGCAGAAGGGAATTTTTTGGGACTTAAGATTTAGAAAATAACAATGCAAATAACAACAAATAAGAAGAATATTTATTTCATATTTATGAGTGAATGCGATTAAATAAAAATAACCAGATCGAGAGCAAAACGTTCTAGTCTTATTTATTGCTGACAAGTATGAAATCCATCCTTCAACATGATAAATCGCATTTTCATGTAGAAAACTGTTTCCATTGCTTGTATAAACGTAATGTAATCTAAATTAAAAGAGAAAGAGCGCAATGGCAAATGTAATGACACAGTGGAAGCAAGATTCATTTCAAACACTTCTAGACTAGTGTTTTAATGGAATTTTTAGAGAAACATCTTCTTAAATTTAAATTTTTGATGATCCTGAATTGTTTTAATTTCAGATTTTACATTAAATACTAACTTGAAAGTGTATCATGTAATGAACAGAATACTAAAAAATCTTTCAATGGATTCCCAAGTACGTTTCTTTTGCTTGTATTTTATTCATCGTAAACATGATATAATTTGTATGACACAAATGAATTTTGGTTCAGTGTAATAACAGTTCTTAAGATGTTTGTTATTATGTAAATGAAGCGAAATTAAGGGCCTATTTAAGTGAGGAAAATCATCACATCTTTTAGGCTGTTGGCTGCGAAATGGGACGAATGACTTCCTGCGTTTAATTTAGAAATCATCCCATCTTTTAGGCTGAATGTGCGGACGGATAAGACGAATTTAGACAAAAGGCTAAAATAATTGCATTCGTACAACTGACCATTTCACCCCCACCTTTTAGCATTCGTCATTCATCATGCCATTCAGCGTTAATATGAGGAGACTTCACCCCACTTCATAGGTTACTAGTTTGTTACGCGCATGTACCATATAAACCCAAGGTGAAAAATAAAACCGTTCTGTGGGTGGGATCTCAGCTCAAAGCCTGGAAGGTTGGATCTCAGCTCAAAAAAGTCTGGAAATTGGAATCTCAGCTCAAAGCCTGGCGGGTGGGATCACAACTCAATGCCTGGCAGGTGGGGTCCTCATACGAATAAACATTTTTAAGCATTATATCAGCATCATCACTTGTCCAGAATAAACATGGTATTCAAACGTTTTCATGCTCAAACAATTTGCTAACATTTTAAATGATTTTTAATATATATTCTTTAAACCCTTTCCTTAACTTAATCTAGACTTTATCTTGTTGCCTCCAATGGTTTTCTGCAATGATAGAATTTTCACCATCCAACATATTCCTTATCGTATTTGCTACGGATGTCACTCCTGAAAATGAATCTTTCAATGATCCATCTGAAGAACATTTGTCAAAATCTTTGGAGAAGCTTATGTTTGATTTGAGATGGGAAATTCAAGATTCTGCTATTGACCTGATTATTAGAATTGTTATTAAATCGAGAGGTAAGACATGAAAATAGTTCACATATTGTTTTTGTTACTTAATTTGGTTGTGATATTTTGTGGGATTCATCTTAGAATATTGGATGAATAAGATATTGAAAGGGAATTAATGAAAATTAAGTGTCTGACTCTTTCTGAAATCATTATTTTTCTTTTCCTTTACCATGGTTGGTACTGTTCTTCTCCGAACTTTTCTAAATGTTTCCTGCTTCTTTGTGAATAAAAACTTTTTGGGGTTTCAAGAGTTTTCCTGAATCGTAATTTTATTTTCAACATTTTGATGACTATTATTACATATCTCTCAATACCATTCACACCGTTAAATAGTTGTTCTTCAAATTTTACTTTTCAATTTTCCTCCTTTTATTGCCAATCTTTATCTATGTATAACAACTTTCATAACATCCTGTATATCTAATCATTCTGTTTTCAAAATTCTGATGACTATTATTGTTATTTTCACAGACGCTGAATGTTTGAAGGCCTTTCTCATCCAAAATGAATTCTGTACAAAATCATGGCCTTTGCTTGATGCTGACGAAAGTTATGTACGAGCATCTGTTGTCCGTTTAATTGGTGTGATCATAGAAAATTCAGAGCTTCGAAATTTATTTATCCGCAGCATTTCATTGGTGAGTATGTCAAGTTAAATATTATGCTCGTTACGTTATCTTGCTTTTGTTACTTCCATATCAATATGAACACCAGAACCTCGCACAAAAGCCCTGTTCACACTGCTAAAAAATAATCCAGGTTTAACTAATCTGGTTAGATTCTTTCCGTGTGGACACAGCTTACCTGGTTTTAACTTAGGTGTCAAACTAACGGGAACCAACCCACCTCTAAAGGTAGCTGTGTCCGAACGGAAAAATTCTAACCTGGGTTAGCTGTATCTGAGGCGAACCCGAGTTTAATCTGGGTTAGTTTTAGCATTGTGGGCAGGGGTTCTTATTGACACCTTTAGAAAGCATAACTTGAAATGGAAGATGGCGAAGGGTGAGTTGACTAAATAACAACAAAAATTTGATACTTAGTAAATTCTCCCATAAATTTTCATTCTTTTAAAGTTAATTTTGACAAAAAGTTAATTTGCAAAATTTCAGCCTAAAGGTTCTTATATGTGGGTGCCTTTGGTTGGACAAGCCATACTCTGGCTCTTTGATTTACATACTGACGCCATGGTTACGGGCTGACGCCAATTTGAGCGGACTGGGCAAGATCAGCCAAAGTTAAGATGGGAGCATAGTTAATAGACGAGCATAGTTTTTTCTATTGACTATGATGAGAGGGAGCGAAAGGTTGGAATTGTGTAATGAGCTAGGTTTCTAATGTTTATGCTGTCTGTCTATTATTTAGAGTTACTAGTTCCAACTATATTTATTTTGTATTTTTAACGCACGGAACAATTTTTGATATTCACCGAATCTTGTTTCAAACATTTACAAGTTAATCATTTCATCTGGGGTCTTTGTATTAAAGATCTTTCAACGTAAGTTATATTTTGAGTTAAGTTGGTTCGTAAGTTTTACACCCTACTAATTGAATTTTGCTGTTAATCGTGAATAACTCTGAGCGTGAAAGAGATAAGGAAACATTTACTTTAGATTTTGACATTTACTAGGTCGTACTTTCTTTTTCAGGATCTCTATTTTAAAATGGGAATTTGATGTCTTCATTAAAAATTGAACACACTGTAACTTTTTAGATTTTATTCGTTAATATTTTCACCTGATCTCACCAGGATACTACATTGGCTAAATTGCGATCAATACTCACGGAAGACGATGAAGCATTTCCAAAGAGAAGTGTTATGGATGTGATGTTAAGATGGCTTGATATGGACAACATGACTACCGCCATGCTCGAAATGAAATCACTTGACGACGCAAAGGTTAATTCTGAAGATATCCAACTTCGTGAAATGATATTTTCAGCACTGAAAATTGCAGCAAAAAATTTCGACTGGGAGGTAAAGTTGAAAGGAATTCAATGCTGGTTCAAAATGGTCGACTGTTATTCGAAGGAAAACCAAGAAAGCTTTGATGAAAAAGATAAATGTTTGATGAGAGATTTATCTATCCAACAAAAACAAAATGAAACAATTACAAAAAAGGTTCTTGAGACGATTTGTGGAAGAGGAGGATCTGTAATACTTATCCAGGCCATTAATGATTGTGATCATTTGGTAAGAGTAGAAGCATTGAGAACTCTGAAACGTTTGAAAGAATGCTGCTTTCAAGGTTTTAGTGAGAAAGGCATTCCAGATAGAAATATTACCTCTTGTTTTGAACTCGAGGATATAGCTGATGAGAAAAATCTTTTGAACGAACAAGAATTCATTGACTTGATGAGAAAGATGGATTTTGATTTGCTGTCAGAATCATTAACTCTTCATGACAATCAGGTTGCTAATTACCCTGTTTCGTTACTGAAAGACATTCTTGCTGCTGCAAAGCATTCTGATGACAACTTGTTAGATTGTTACTAAAGGTATATTGTCTAGATAGTGAAGAAATTACTGATCATCGTTTGTCTTTTGCACAATCTCAATTCAACCCCAAAATGGTAATAAGAACCTTATATGTACTGTGCCAATAGTATTGGTGTTCATTACAGCTGTGAGCATTGATAATTGATAAGCTTGCAGTTGAACCCCGCTGTCTCGAACTCACTGAACTCAAACTCCTGGTTAACTCAAACTGTTTTGTATATCTCTTGAGAGCTTTCAGTGTTGATTTATCTTTGGTGATCTCAATTTTCATATAAGAGTTTGAGCAGATATCAAGATTTAATTGTACTTGAACAAAACACATTTCTCAAAGTGGCCAAGAAACGACAAGAAAAATAATCAGAATTTCTATCTCAGTATTCTCCCATTTTACGTTTTCCAAAGATTAAAAATACTTTTCTTGAAAACCCAATATACAAATAATTACGTAGTTAAAAGTTATCACACAGTTTTCAAATGAGAAGTTTTTCAATTGCCAGTTGCAAGGATTGGATTTGTGGCTTGAGTTGTGATCCTTCGTTGATGGTTACACTGCATGCAATTACTGGTCTTGAAACTCCTGTTGCCCTTCCCAAAGCTTGCTTTGACTGTACAAACACATAAGGGACATTCTGCAAATAGAAAGCAAATTATATTTACATCTAAAAGTTTTAAACTAAGTTGTTTCAGACAAACAACTTTAGATAAAAAAGTTTCACAAACACTTTACAGAACTGTCACAAAGATTTCTTTCTTCAGTTCATGAAGCAAATCTTCCAATGAAGCAAACGTATGAAGAGGTATATTTGCCAAATTTTCTTGACAATTCTGTTAAAACTATTTTTAACAAAACAGATTAACAGAATGGCTTTTGGAATATTTTTAGAGAGCTTCAAAAACTTTTGGACAATTAAAGCTTCAAGTTCTTCGTGCAAATTTAATAATAGCTGGTAAGGCTCACATTGTATTGAAAATGTAATTGTAATTACCATACAATTTTAAGAAAACATTACCTTGTCTTCACAAAGTAAAGGTAGATGCAACAGAATCTCAAGTGGCTCTGTGTCAGCTGCCATTACAATGAATTCTGCAACTCCTCTGTTCAATGATTTTGTGGCTGTTTAAAAAAATATGTAAGATATAAAAAAGATACAAAACTGTAATATTTGTCTTATTTTCTATCCATAGTTTGAATTTAAAAAAATTCTTAATTCAACATCAAGAAGAAATAGATGAAAACTTACTTTCATTAGCCCCTTTCTTCAGTTGTTTATAGCTTGAAGCTTGCTGAACCAAATTCAGAATTGTGACCGTAAGCTGGGGGTCAGCAAGTGGGTATGCTTTTGGGTTTACTTCTTCTTTTGACTGAAAAAAATTAAAACAAAATTTGTAAACAATTCTCTGATTTTAGAATTATGCAAAACCAGTTCAGTATCACTTGTGCACCAAACAGTTTCAAGGAATTTTTTGAAATTAAACGTTATTTGATATTAAACAATAAGAACATTGCTAAAACTTAAAATCTTCAAACAATAATTTTTTTTGCACATGGCATCCACATTTTGAAATCCACACCAATGACTGTAAATGCTAAATATTTGTCTGCAATATTGACTCTGCACTATTTACCTATTACCCATTAAAACAATAGATCTTTTGTTTGTAAAACAATAAGCCTTTTCATGCTTGGTGTAAAAATGAGTCAGACTGCTCTGAAAACCAGTTTTCACTTCATTAATACATATTCCAGTATGAAAACTTTGTTTTGCACACTGAAGAATTTTAGTTTAGAACTTGCAATTCCTAAAAACAAAGGAATACAATAGGCCCATTGTTTTAATGACCAGAAGAGAAACACTCGTGCGGCTTAATTAATAATGTTCCCCTGCTTATTAATTTTTCGATTTTTTCCAACCACTCCTGGCCTTATAAGAAATAGGGTCCCCCCGTTTATTTATTTTCTCATATTCCTTTGCTATTATAAAATCTTCATGTAGATTTTGAGTTAAAATATACAAACTTTCCAAACAAAAGTAAGATCGTATCATGTGCTAGGCCAGGCCGGACACCAGATCAGAGGAGCACATGCCGTGAGAGAGATCTGTTGTAAAACAAAAAATTACATTTTTAACGAATGAAAGCACGGTAAATTTATATAGCTACTGATAATTACCATTTTAAAATTTTCTTTTTTTCTGGTAGTGATCTTTTTCTTTAATTCTGGCCTCTCGGCTTGAAAGCTTCACTGAGGTTCGTCTGGCCTAAAAAATAAAGAATGAAAACAACTGCAACAAAATGATCCATGTGCACCAGGAGCAAAGCATCATGGTCGTGAAACTCAAACACACAAAAGAGGCTCGGCGTCACAGCAACAAGATGGCTTCTGGCGAAGCACCAAGTCTTCACAGCTCTGTCTTTCTGGTGATGGTTACAGGGCAAATAGAGACAGCTTGGGTAAGAAAATAAAGGAATACACCTTAGGAATATCAATTTATCTAATTTACTTTTTTTAAATATGGCCTCTAGTCTATATAAAGTATAATAACTGATTGATAAACAAAAAATGAGAAAACAGAGAAAAAATAAAAAAGCTCACTCAACTGACTTTACTTTTAGACTAAAATGAAAGTTTTAAAGAAGAGTAAGCATTCAAAAAATAAAACACATTCTCGTAAAATTTTCAGTTTTTGTCACAACAAAACAATTGTGAATTTTCTGCCCAAAATTTTGAAAACAAGATTCTTTTTGGCAAAAACATGATCATGACATGGGGGCGCTAGTGCAGAATCGTTACCTCCTTGTATATTATGAACATCCTATGTGCAAGTACTATATATATACATATCATGGGGAAAGGTCACCTGAGGATTATGTTGATATAAACATTAAGCCACTTACCACTTCCAGAAGGTTAATAAGTTAAAACAACCTGGTCTCACTTTGTCAGTAATGTCAAAAAACTCCCTCCACCATGTTTAATTTCAAATTTAATTCAAGACACACAGCACCTTAACATTTCTTAACATGGGGGTTGTGGGTTGGTTATGTGGTTATCCTAATATAAATTCAAAAAGTCACCACTCTAGGGAGCTCCACTGAAATAAAAAAAGATTTTAATTATTTTTCAAGGGGAGAGCCAAAATAAAAGAGTCAACAGTTTTTGACAAAAACCATTTTTGACCTGCAATTAGTGTGAAGGTGTCACAAACATTCCATTTTTCAGTTCATTAAGCAAATCTTTTACCGAGTAAAGATTGCAAATTCCAAATTTTTATCGAGCATTTCATTAATTACAATGTGAAATTTTTCTTTCTTTAGTTTCCAGAATTTGAAGAACTTTATTGCAAGTACAGTTATGTGTATGGACAAGATTGGGTGATTACGACGGTCAGTTTCTTGTTGCCAAAATCATTTTATGATTGACGTAACATTCATTCAATTTTGATTTATTCTACAAAAATTGTGGATGGATAATTAATACTGCATTTTACAATCCCAAGAGAATCTAGTTTTGAACATTGACAAACACTGAATTCTATAATCTTCTTACCATTATTGCTAGCACTTTCTTTCTTTAAATTTCAAAGAATTTCTTTTCTGTATTTTTAACATGTAATTTCTTGTTTTAGGGTCATGAAGGAGGATTATCGCAGATAACAACAAAAAGTGCAGACGAGAGACAGTTGTTTGTCTGGAATTTTCCTTTAGATGTCACTTTCAAGAGTACAAGTCCTTGTGGGTGTTAGTACCTTAAAATGATTACATATAATGGGATAAACACTCTATTGTATTTTTGTGCTATAGTACATATATCAACATATATAGTATTTTTAATTATAAATATTAACGATAATAATGAGCGACGTTTCAATGTCATCTTAACATCATTTTCAAGCTAAATTAAATAAAAGACGTTGTTTGTATATATAGAAAAATAAACAATAGAAAGATTTTCTATCACGTGATGAGAATTTTTGGCGGTTAATATAACAATGGATATAGGGCACAGTCCTCCTCCGCATAACATGAAAACAACAACAAGAACGTACAGGGAACTTATACAGTGAGTCTATAGCTAGTCTAGGCTTTACTCGTTATATGTGAAAACATTAAACAAATTAGCAACTTTTCGATGAGGTAGATAGTAAATGGACCTCCCCCCCTCCTCCCCTCCAACGAATCACAAAAACATATTCTTTTAAAATAGAGTTTCTGAAAACTAAAAAAAAAACTTACAGAGTGTTCGATTGAAACCGCTCTTGCTCTCTGCACACTTGCTTTTTCTTTTTCAGCAGCAAGCTAACAAATAATGAATGGTTTAGTATATAAATATTGAGAACGGGCATCTCCTATAGATGTCAATTCCCTTGCACGATTTTTCACATTTTTCACGATTTTTCACCTTAGCTTTAAGTTAAGGCTGGAAGTTCCTTATTGTTTTCATTCATTTTTGAGAATTTTGTACCCTCTCCTAACGCTGCTAAAATTTTCCAAAACGTGCTCTAAACATCTGCAAACTTAATTTATACTCAATGTAAATACTTTCTGAGATACCAAATCTCAGCCTGGAGATCCGTATAAAGGTGCTCCTTATAAAAAATCAAATGTGTAGATCAAATTGAAACAATTTAACGAGAGTGATTTTTTTCACTACTTTAAAGCCACATGTTTGGAATACTTTATGATAATTGATGAAAGACCAATCGTTAATCTACGTGTGGTATTTTGTATTTTTTTTTATAACTGATGGTTGTTGGCTGTGTTTTAAAATGAAAATATCATATAACTGATGGTTGTTGGCTGTGTTTTAAAATGAAAAAACATGTCCCTCTGCTACTGCATAGGTTGGTAATTATTCCGGGGGGACATGTTTCACGGTTGGGCGGGGGTGTGCCACTGAGATTTTATAAACCCACCAATCTCTAATGTTAAAATCTTCGTGTATACCCAACATTAATGTTGTGTTTCATTTCAAATCACCCAAATCACCCAAATCATCCAATATTAAGGACAATTTTCAACATCTAACTCAACATTAAGGCATTTTTGCTAAAACTTCTACCCATGTTTAGAGAATTATTGCCTTCAAACTCTATATTAGGGTGTACTCCCCGTGGTAACTGGCTAAGGCATTACAATACGATACAAATAACTATTTTGCTGCCCCAACGCAGAACTGTGTTTACACAAACGAAGGTTGTCAGTAACGCAATGCTTTATCTAAACGAAGAAAAAATTGAAGTAATTCAACAGCACGATTTGAGTGCATATTAAGAACAATTATCCCTTATTTGTCATATTGACAATGATTCTATTCCTATGACATGTAACCATGCATTGTATTAGTTTTCAATTTCTTCAACAAACTGTATGTACACACAAAAAGGACTATTCTAAGCTGGATTTGCTGGTCTTTTCGAGAGTAGGCAGTCCTTAACAATCTTAGATCTAACAATTTTCTTTGCCTACAGTATCTAACTTCTTGGGGGCAATTTCGTGTTAACAAACATATAGAACAAGGAGAAAATATACAGTCTAGAAGACCTTCAAAAAACAAAACAAAAATTGAATTTTTGAAATATCAAAATCAATCAATAAAACATTTGAGATTTAATGATACAATTTTACAATTACTATTTAATATAGTTATGTAAGGATTCGATAACAGCAAGAACAAGGAATGACAGCTTTTACATGTTTGATGTGTCACGTTATTTTAATCTAATCTAATCCATCAACAATAGCAACAACTGAACAGTCTTTTGAGCCAACAGCTTTTCTTCTTTTGGGAAAAAAAACTACGGGTTTCGTGATATCGTGTTTTCAACAATGACATTTTATTGTTTTGTTTTTTACTTTCTTTCACTTTTTCATTTTTCACATTGTTCTCTTCTATGGACGCGTAAATTCCCAATCCAATACACCACTTTAACGAACATGCGCCATTATTGATTTATTCAAAATTTTGCTCAATGAAATTTTTGACTTCAAATTCAGATTCCGCGTACAAAACTTAGTCAATGTGTGAATTTTCAATTACCTATCATTAGCTGCTGAATTTTTAAAAGAATTTAAAGCTTGAGAATTTCTAGCTTGACAATATTTCACCCCGAGACAATTTTACGGTCAAATCCCTAACTTCATAGATTCACTAACTTTTTCATTCCCAATCGGAATCTCAAGTCAAAAAACTAATATCCTGACCTTGTAAAAAATTCCCAAAATGGCAGACTTTCGTTAAAGTGGTGTATTGTCGAAGCGACTTGTAAAGCCAGTCTAACACGTTCTCACAAAGTCCCTAAACTTTTGACACGTAAAGCAATTATATTATTATATCACAGTTATTAGGAGATTTTAGTGCAATTGCGTAATCAAATTATAGTTTTAAGTGCTTTTCTAACAACAAGAGCCATTAATAAAAAAAAACAACAAGTAATTATTGAGCAATAGATAGTTCTGATCATTGTAATTAGTTCGCAACAAATGAAACGATTTAAACTTAGCTTTAATTAAAATACCTTTTCAGGTAAATGTGCGAAATCTATGTTAAACAAATGGAAGCATTCCTAAATGTGTGAAATCTACTTCACAAGAAGTGAAAATTAGAAATTTTGAAATTCTCGTCCAGATATGAAAAACTCTTGCGTCATTATTGGGGGGATTTGAAATTCTTCAAACAACGATTCAAGCCTGCACGCAGGTTATAGGACACGGAAAATTAAATGAAATAAAAACATTCTCATTTGAAATAATACAGTAAATTGATGTGCAGAATTCCTGCTCTCTCTTGCAATCTTAATGCTTGCTGTCATAAGAATTATTATCATTATTTTATCATCATCATATACCGGGTTACCCAAAAAACTATCCCTGTTTGCAGGGCTGTAGCTCAAAATCGACGAGGCTAGCAATTTTAAATCGTACTTAACATGACGCCTGAAGGGCAAACTTAAAGTTTGGGATATCATCCAGTCACTTAAACGCACGTTTACATGTTTAAAAATGGAAATCGAAATACCCCTCAAGCGAGCTTTCGTGACAATTTAAAGGAACGCCATACATTTCCAGTCCCCATTTCAAAATCAAACGACCTGTTTGCTTTAACAGCGCTTTTTGAGTTTAAAATTTGAAATGATTCACTAATCAAACTCCCAAAGTCGATACAGGAGCAACCGGGCTGTTTTTATGTCAAAATTTCGACTGGAAATGAATGGTGTCCCTTTAAATTGACACAAAAGCTCACGGATGAGGGGTATTTTGATTTCAAGTTTTTAGCATGCTTCCATGTAACTGGATGATGTTCCAACCTCTAAGTTGCCCTTTCGGACAGCAATTTGAGTAAGATTAAAAATTGCTAGCCTCGTGGATTTCGAGGTACAGCCCTGCAAACAGGGATAGTTTTTTTTGGATCACCTGATAGGTATTGCATTATTTTCATTATACTTTCCTGGCAATTATTTCATTTTACTAAAAAGACTCGCCACTGGTAGCTACGTTTAGTGAATCGGTCTCATATATTTGAATCTAAGCTATATATTTGCAGCTAAGCTGCATGCATAGAACAAAATATTGCAAAATGAATTTGTGTACAGGGTGACCAAAACAAAAATATCTCTGTTTGCAGTGCTGTAGCTCGAAATCCGCTTGACTACGAATCTCAAAAAATACACAAAACGACGTCCAAAGGGCAAACTTGAGTTTGGTATATCATCCAGTTATTTGCGACCACGATTACCTCTCCAAAACGTGAAATTAAATAATTTGAAAAAAAAGATAATTTGAAGAAACATCATTAATATCATTTATCAATGTCTGACATTAAAACAACATATTTGCTTTTATGACGACTTGGGATTTTAAAATTTGAAAAGAGTCTCTGATCAAAATGCAAACGTGGACTGGAAATTAATGGACTGGAAATTAATGGCATTCCTTCAAATTGACTTAAAAGCTAAGGAACGAGGGCAACTATAATTTCGCGTTTTGGACGGTTAAAAGTAGCAGCAGATGACTGGGCGATATCTCAATCCCTACCTTCGCCCTTCCTCGGCCACCGCGGATTTCAAGTTACTGCCCTGCAAACGGAGATAGTTTTTTCTGTCACCCATGGTATATCTCTCGTTTTATAGAGCAATGTATTTCCAGATCTGCTCCAAAAGTCTTTAAATTAAAAAGCACCTCGGGGCGTTTAATGAAATAAATACGGAAAGACAAAAGAAGCATAACTTCCAAATTGAAAAATACAAAGGTCAAGTAGCTTCAAAGTAGCTCCTCATTTTATCCTCGGGCTCTTCTAGATTTAGACGATGTAATCCTTTTGACTTTTAACATGATTATGTCAAAGCTAACGATGTTAATAAGAAATTTAATTTAAATATATAAAGTTTATTTTTGTCGTGGAAATTGGTAGTTGTACTATCTTGAGTTATGAGTGGATTAGATACGGACAAATGTTCAAGAAGTTTGTGGTTGCCACAGTGTATAAATCCCGAAAGGTTTACAACAGACATAACTGATGTGTAGAAGGCGAAGGAATATTTTAGGACGTAACCACATTGTCGCACACATGTTTAAGTTACCTTTGTGCTGGGTTGTTGCTCCTTATACTTGGTTGTGTTGGTTAATTTATTCAGCAATTTCATGCAAGTAAATCAAATACCACAAAATTTAATCTGTAAAAACATCAATAAAAAAAAATGTTTTCAATACCATGGAAATTGAAAGTCATAAAAAATTTAAATAAAGCTTGTGTGTTGTGGCATAATTTTGTTATGGCATATTTTTTTTCAATAGTGAAAGTTTCTTGTATGTAAAAAATTCGGTATTTTTACTAAGTATTCTTCTTTTCAACAAAAACATTACAAAAACTGGGTATATTCTGTACAGGATGAAAAGTCTTCACTGAATCAATCATCAAACATCATGTCCACCCCATTACAATCATTAAGCATTATGTAATCTTCACTAAAAACTTTGCTGAGCAATTTTTCATTAACTAGTAAAAGTTTCTTAAATTTTCGTGGGTTTCACCAGTGAGTTTCTTATAAAAAGTTTCTTATGTAAAAAACGTGTTAGTCTAATGTTTCCTGTTGAATAAGTTTAATATTTATAATTTATTCATATAGCTTCTGGCGGCAGCCTGGTTTATAAGTTAGATTAATTTAGGCTTTCATTAACTTCTGGAAATTGATAATTACTTATATTTTTCAATTCACTTTTACAAAACGGACAGTGTCTCTTAAATAATATCAATATGGCGACAACCTGGAAATAAAAACCTTTTAAACGGTTTATAAGTAAAATAGGTTTAGGTTTTCTTTGCCGTTTGTAAATGTATAGTTATTAACGATATAATACTTTTACAAATCGGATGTTTTTTAGAAAAAGTCTAAAATTTATAATTCATAGCGGTAGATACTGAAGAATATTTTTCCTGGATATGTATTGGATTTCCTACAAAACGCAACGACGGACATGTTTTTTTATGTGGATAATGGTCTGGTCTTGTGTATGTCCCGAGAATCCAACCTCGTTTTGAGGGTTATTTCAAAATTACGTCCCTTGTTTTTTGTGCATCTTCTGTTTTCCCGTGCATCTGTTTTTCGCAAAAACTAATTTTTTACCTTTGAAATGTTGTTTTTTTGCTTCATGTACTTCTTCTTTCACATAATTTTATTAATCCATTTTTTCAAGAAGTGTTTTTCCCAAGTCTGGTTTTTCCATAAATTAAATAAGAGAAATACAGAGTAAATTTTGGGTGAGATATTTCCATTGTTGAATACATGGAACTACTTGAACATGGAACTAACAGCCCATCTCCTCCCCTGAAATACAGTAAATACCCGCGAATAAGAAAATCGATTTTTCAGTTTAGGCTAAGCAGTTTCTTATCTGTTAGGCTCCAAATCAGTTTCCAGGGCTTGAGTTTCTTTTTTGAAAAATCCCTGAATTCCTCAGGCTAAACTTTCTTAAATTGAGTTTCTTTTATGCGGGTATTTACTGTCCCAAGTTTACATCTGAAAATGACTTTGAAAATGAAAAATTGTTTTTCGAGTTTATTTAAAAGTTTATTGTTGTTTTTTATTTACGAGAAACTAATTCTGGTACAAATGAGCAATTTCCTTTGAACCAAGGTTAATTAATCTAATTTCTTGTTGTATAGACACCAAGACATCTAATTTTATTGCAGGAACTGGCATTGGGAAAGATTAAAAAATCGGCGTGACAGAACTTTTTCCAAAGCTATTCTAATTACGAAATTTTCTCAAGTATTCATTCATCTCAAAGGAATTAATTTTCTCCACCATGATTTTCGTGATGTTTTGAATATTTCATGACAAAAATAAGCATATTTTTGAATAAAACACCAACATAAAATACTACCAAGGACACACCTTTAATCTATTTCAAATACGACTTCTAAATCACTACTAAAAAGAGTTCGTACTTCCCAGAGGTAGATAGTTCTTTTTCATTTAGCTGTAAATATTTGACGAGCAAATGATTAATTAATTTTCGAATGAATGGTCAGTAAACAGATATGTCAGAAACAATAGCTACAAAATATTTATACGAAGGTACAGATGTGTACGCCTTTCTTTAATTATAGAACTTGCTAAGAATCTTATTCAGATTTTTTTATTCTTATTACAATAGTTGTATTGTTAGAATATTAAGAAGCTCAATGAGAGATTTATGCTCTGAATGCAAACTTTTTATTTTTGTTCATTAAGATCTATGAATAATTTCTATTAACTTTATAAGGAACTAACTCTGTTGCCTTACAGGTCAACACAAGATAATGAGTTTTGTATTTGTGTTGAGCTTTTCAGGTAGATTTTTTATAGCGTTAGGTGAATAAAATGAAATTGTTTTGAGTTGAGTTGAGTTATCGTATTTAACGTGCCAAGCCCGCGAAAGTCTTGAGATGACTTGTTTCCAGCAGGGGACACGGGTTATACACAACCTTTCAGTTTTAGGCACATACACTTGCTATTCTCGCAAGGTATGGGTTTCTGCGCTTGGCGCAGGGGGGCCTATTAGGGCGACCCCGGTCCTTCCTCTCGATGTGACCACA
>JAYJMH010075519.1:0-10697 GCA_036873815.1 Phacellophora camtschatica | reverse complement strand
GATGTCATCTAAACATCATTTTCAAGCTAAATGAAATAAAAGACGTTGTTTGTATATATAGAAAAAGTATAAAGTTAGCTTTGTGACAAAAAAACAAGATGAGGAACAATTAGCCTTTTTTTGATCAAGAAGGAATTTTAGCCTCTGTTTCAAGCTAAGTGTCCCTATAACAACGTATTATGGGAAAACGGGGGAAACTAGAAAATGTATCAAAAAGATTTGTCCGGATTTTCCCAGAGTTGTCCAGATATAGTAATAAAATACAGTGCAGTAAAGTAATACTTTTAAGAAAATAGTTTTTAACATCAAGCTATTGCTCTCTCTAATTAACCTACTGTTTTCATATTGTTCTATTGTTCTATTTCCCATTGTTCTCTCCAATTAACCTATTGTATTCCGATTATTCTGGTGACAATTCAGAGTCTGGGCTTCTTACAAAATGATTTCTTAAAGGCAGGAATTTACCGTATCACTAGGTTTTATACCATACATGATTTTTATAAAACTCACATAGAGATTTTTGCTAACAAGAAGGTTACCACCAGCACTTAACGTGCTTTCCAACAGAATTTAATTGAGAGAAGTGTTTTGAAAATTTGATCAAATTTTGTCACATAATGAGCAAACTTTAAAAGGTAAAAATAACCATTTCTGTTACAATTTAAGAGTTTTTTGTGCGTACGAACAAACCTTTTTTATACCATCTACCTTTTATATCATTTTCCATTCATGGTCCCATGAATGTCTCAAAAAATGAGTTACCTGATTCTATGCATAGATCTCTTTTTTAATTTCCGAAAAAGCACTCACTTAGAAAGCAAATAATTCTTAGAAAATAGCCTTGGTACAAAAAATGATGTAACTTATGATTGAAAATTGCACTTCAGGTAAGTTGTGCCGAAACCAACACGGCCAAGGGGCAATGGTTACCCCCTGTCCCCTTTCCCTACCAAAATCATGAAATTGTTTTATTTTTCTATTGTTTTCCCTCGAAATTTTGTCCCCCCTCCGGCTGCCTTCTCTTGTGCAGAAACACTGCAGAAACACTGAAAAAACAAACAAAATTACTTTGCAGGATTTTATGCATATAAATAGAACAATAGTTCGCACACAAATAAATCTACTTCTGACCATGCTGAAAATAACGTTTATGCTGAAATAAACTGTGCAATTACAATTTGTACAATAATGGTTAGAATCGTTTTTAATTTAATGACAGTTCTTACGTACTGTACTTCTAGAAACAAGCTTGTACTGTTTTGAACACTTCTTATTTATCACATGAAATGTTTAATTTGAGCACCTTGATACGTTAACATTGAGAAGTTTCGGACAATCAAACTTTCGAATTTCTCCGAATTTCTTCCAAAATTGTCCAAGCATTTGTTGATCAATTTCTTTTCTTCACATTTCGTTCATTTAAAGCATTCAATGCCAAATTCAAAATAGAATTAACATGGATTTTGGCAAATTCACCCATTTAAGGTGTAAAGATAATTTGTCAGCAATTCTTCGAAAAAGTTGGAGAATCTTTTTTCAAAAGTTTATTTTCAAAATTGTTTTGTCCAAAACCTCTTCATGTCATTGTCTTCATTATCTGACTCACAATGAATTCAAACACATGCCGGTTGCTGATCAGCATCGGCATATGGCAATGGTGAAATATTTGGCAACGTGGAGCTTCCAGCACCCTCCTCCACTTTAAACTCTGAATCTGCTGACTTTCTAGTGAAAAGACGAGCAAGGTAGTTGCGCACGGCCGAATTTCCGTATCCGTAAATAACAGCATTCAGTCCTGCGTTTGAGAAAACGATCAGGTAAGAGCCCAGCTCCAAAAGATCCAACAGTAGGCCAGGGTTTGTTTTCTTGTAGAACTTGTAATACGCCCAAATTATGGAGATGATGTTGTATGGAGCATAAAGAACGAACAATGTCCCGAGGAGGATTCGCACGGTTCTTACACCGGTCACCATTTGACTTCTTCGTGCGTGGGAAGACCTTTGGCTTGCTTTGCGAGTAGTTTCTGAATGGTTGCGAAGTCGTTTCAATATCAACGTGTATATTATAAACATCATAGAGAGGCTTGAGATATTAGAAACATTTAGGCCAACTTTCAGGAAGAAAGAAGACGAAAAGATCGTGGAAATTATTGAAATCCCGACTGAAAGAACAAGAGCAGCAAAAATCATCAGCTTCATTCGAAATTTGTTCATGTACATGCTGTACAGATTAAGCTTCGTAACTTGAATGTAACGATCGATTGCTACGCCCATTAGCATCCAAAACGAAAAATACGCTGGCATCAGTGTGATCAACTGGATTGCAAGCTCAAGATTGCAATCTTTAAATAATCCCAAAGTGAAATACAGCAATGCAATGACTGGATAGGCTAAGATTCCAGTGACAATATCTGACAAGTTCATCAGAAATATAAGGATGTTTGTAACAGTTTTTAACTGATTAGTCTTTCGCAATGCGTGAATAAGCAAAGCGTTTGAAACAACTGTAAAAATTGCCATTATGGTAACGAGAACTGCAAACGTTAGCGCATACACTGATGGTATTGCATGCGGCAGCAATGATGGACAAAATTCTGTTTTCTCGTGAGTGTCGGACATATTTGAATGTCATGCGCAAGACAAAATTTCCACAATTTTCTTCTTGTATTTTTCTTCTTGATGATAAATGAACACTGTGAGATTGCGCAATCAAACTCTGTGTGAATTTTCAGTAAAATCAGCTTCTACGTTTGCGTTCTATAGCGTGAAAAGTTTTTTTCTCGAGGAAGCCCTGAACGGTTTGAATCGAAAGTAGAACAAATATAACGGTTGGTATTAACCCCACGAGAGACTTTCGCTTTAAATTATCAGCAAGTTTTGTATTTGCGAGTGATCTTTTTGGCTTTCTCTTCTTTTAAACTCGCGTAGAAATTATTTTTCTTGTCAGCGATAAACTCCGCCAGTGATGAAAAGTTTAGAAGCATGTATAAATTCAATTTTCAACGTGTGAACTTCAGCGACGATAGTTCCAATTGGCTTTCAAACTCTTTAAGCTGCCTCTTAAGTTATATAAGAGCAAAAGCAAACCGGTTTGCCAACTTGTTCTCACGACGACAAAGGGCACATGAAAAGCACGGTTTGTTGTGGAGTTCTATACGTTTTTGAAAAACGAACCAGACCGCTCAACTGTGACTTTACAATTGCAAGCAAGGCCTACGCAAATAATTCATAAAATTGTGATGGTGGTCTTCTTCAGTTGATTAGAACTTAACAGCAATGAATATGAACTCTGTCAAACAAATTCCAAACACTTTGGAGTTGTAAATCGATAAAAAGTGCGCTAGAATGAATCCTTCAACGTTGACGATTGTCGTCGCTAGCTTTTGTTGAATTTATATTGAATCGTTACAATGAAAGTTTTGTCATATTCTGTCAACTTTGTTATATTTTGTTGATACTATGTATAATTTGTGGACGCAATTCTCCCGAATGCTGCAGAGAAGCTTCCGTCACTTTCAATTGACTTGAAAGCATTAATTTTTAATTTTGCAAAACATTCCGTTTTTCAGTGCCTTCTTAGATTCAATAATTAATTGTTAACGCAACAAGGCCTCGCTTTCAAGAACTTAGTGCTTGACAAAAAAAGAGCACCCGCTGTCAGCCGTTTTACGCGTTTTAATACTGATAATTCCAATCCCGCGTTTTTTGCATTCGTAGCTCTTTAGTTTGACACATATTTTGTAAACAGGAAAATCCGCATTGCCAACTATTCGTTGAAGTATACAAACCGTATTTCATGGAAGTATGTAAATATTATTATTTTGGGCTTCCTGACTGTTCACCTGCAACTCTTAGGCCATGCTTTAGCGGCCTTTCTCAAAACCTCATGTCAAGAAAACATGGATAGAATATAGTCACTGTTCTTTCTTTTCAGTCAAAATACGCACAGCCAATGCATGAAAATATCTACAAATTATTCTTGTTTCAAGCGACTTAAGAATCAAAACATCTTCCTAGATGTTATCTTCTACGGCTGCCCACAAATTCTCTAAAATAATCCAATTACTAACAAACACCAATAAAAAAATATTTATTGTGTCTATTCAAAATGTCTGACCATGCTGAAATTGTTCGTCTTGGATTAGAATTCAAACTGGCCATTTTGAATGAGAGGTGCTCAAAATAAATTAAGATTGTTCACTTCTCAATTCACACTTCTTGGGCAATTGAAATTGTTGACATATCAATGTCAAAATTGTTCGTTTTCAGGACGCAAAATAGCACAGAGAAGAACTTCGATCAAGTTACAATAAGCATATGAACTTTATGTGGTACCCAGATTCTTGTTTTATATTCTTGAAATGTTTTGTGGGCATTATCTGAAGAAATTTATCTACCCATTCCTTATTCTTTAATACAATTTTGACTGAATAATCGTAGCCAGGTAAATCGCAACATAAAGCTTCTTCCTGGCACTGAAGCTTAAACATGCGCAAACTAGATCAGGTGCGCAAACCAATCAAACTTTTGTGGCTGACGCTTCTCAGTTTTCTTTTAATCGAAACATCTATAATTCCTAAAACCTTGTTTTTATATCATCATTCATCGATTTTGTAGAATTATTAATGACAAGACTCTAGTTTATTATTGATCATGTTTTGAAATAGTTTATAATGTAGGCAGCGTCGATCGCATGTGCGGCCACGTGGGACTACCTTATATGCTGTGGAAATTTGAAAACATCTCTCACGATCATATGCTCGATTGAGTAATTGTTAGAGTAGTCAAAATTAACATTCAACACTTGTAATTAAAAATTTCACTCAAACTAGACGTATTCATCTTTCTGCAACTCTCAGTTAAAATGCTTAAAGCGAACACGTGGAGAACATTAATAAACAGTTGTTAGTCACCACCTATAACTTTAGCAAATCAATTACAAGCAAAAACTACCGGCTTGGTAACAAAAGATCGGCGAGAAAGGAAGCATTCTCAAACTGCCATTTCAAGAAACGGCTGGGATCCAATCTTCTTCTATTTGATCAACAATGTTTTTCAAGTATAATAGCTCAGCAACAGGAATAAGTTAATATTGAATATGTTTACAAATCAATTATACCACAGATTCGTCATACGATAGATTAAGAGCAATTGCATGTCGATGAAAACCAAAAGGCTTTTCATTTACTTAAGAAAGGTATCGTTTGGTTATTTCGTAGTTCTATCATAGTTCCCTCATAGCTCTATCATAGTTCTATCATTGTTCTTTCGTAGTTCCATCATAGTTCTATCATAGTTCCCTCATAGCTCTATCATAGTTCTATCATTGGTCTTTCGTAGTTCCATCATAGTTCTATCATATTTCCCTCATAGCTCTATCATAGTTCTATCATTGTTCTTTCGTAGTTCCATCATAGTTCTATCATAGTTCTTTCGTAGTTCTATCATATTTATGTCATAGTTCTGTCCTGTTTCAATCATAGTTCTTTCGTAGTCTATCGTAGTTCCAAGATTGTTCTTGCATAACTCTATCATAGTTCTATCATAGTTCTATCATAGTTCTATCATATTTCAATCATAGTTCTATCATTGTTCTTTCGTAGTTCTATCATAGTTTAATCATAGTTCTATCATAGTTCTTTTGTAGAAAAGGTATAGTCTGGTTATTTCATAGTTCTATCATAGTTCTACCAGTTCTATCATAGTTCTACCAGTTCTATATTAGTTCTTTCGTAGTTCTATCATATTTATATCATAGTTCTATACTTGTTCAATCCTAGTGCTTTCGTAGTTCTTTCAAGTTCTTGCATAATTCTATCATAGTCCTATCATAGCTCTATCATAGTTCTATCATAGCTCTTATTTTGTTGTTGTTGCTGTTTGACGAAAACCTACAAATTATACTATACAAGCATTCACGAAATTTAATCCGCGTTAATCTAAAGTACTTATTTTGAGACAGAGATGATCCGGAATAAGAGATCCATCATTCTGGGCATAAACACGTGCGAACCTTTATCACTTGGTAACATTTGAACTTCAATAGTCGACAATGCATAGTCCAGAATTTGTTTTGCAATGTATCATATTTTCATGAACACATCAATTCACGCCACAAATGTATCATAAGTTTCCAACCAAGCAATACAATGCAATACCAAAGATAGCCACCCTAAATCAACCATGCATACTATGTGCGTCCATTCATTTTCACTTACATTTTCACTTACAGCTGTAAAATCTACTTTGGAGTCCTGTTGTAAAATCAACCTTGGCATCGAAGGGATACAAAATTTCTTAAGGTATAGAAGAGATCCAAAAGTCTTATAAAAAAGGCAGAAGAGCACATGTGCCCTAAAAATAGCAACGCAGGAAATAGCATTTACAAAATCTTGGAGTAGCCCGGTGCCCTCCATAGCCCTCCCTGGCCCCTACGTCTCTGAAAACATATTTCGTTTTACAAATTAGCCCAATGTGGGCCTCTTATATTTATGGGCCCAGTGGGGCCGAGTAAGTAACATCATAATAACAAGAATGAAGTCTAAAACCAAAATCTTTTGTTAGATGTTACTTGAACATCGCCAATGAGACCCCCAACCAACATCTCGTCAAAAGCTGGCCCCAAACACTAACTCAACGCCACAGAATTATTAGAATTTCATTTAAAATCTCTACTCAACACTCAAACCTAATTTAACCTCTCTGCACTCTAGACAAATCCTTTCATACACTAACTGATTAAAAATAATGACTGTGCGTTCCTACGTTAGGCCAGGTGTGTTTTCAATTTGTGTTAGCAATTGTTTTGGTTTCTCTTGCGCATTGCAATAACTATTTAAATCCCAACGTAATTCCTATGTGCTACTTTAGCACAGCTATGTGGTTTATAAAAGCAAAACCATTTCAATTATCAAAAGATAATTTTTAACGCTTTATAAGCTCACGCACACTTTTTCCAAAAACCGTAGGAAACGCTTTAGTATTGAAAGATTCTTAACTTTTTCAAGATTTAGTAATAAATGTTTCTTGAGAGTTTTTCGAGTTCCTTTAACATTGTTTAGATCATGCCATTACAATTAGCTCTTCTCGTCCTAAATTATTTGCTTGTTACCAAGATTTTAACAGTTTCTTAATTTTCATGACTGAGTACTGAAACTTCTTTAACTTTTCAACAACATTTCAACCAGTTTATTACACACTGGTTTCTGGGAAGAACGCTCGGGGGGGGGGGGTAACTTAGTACTCGGTGGTACGGGGTTATGCCATTCAGTGTCTATAACTACCCCCCATAAATCCAGAAAATTTAAAAAAATGATACCCATGAATCCGGAAAGCTCAAAAAAGTATACCTATGAATCCGGAAGTTAAAAAAGGATTTGGAACTTGAAATAAAATTGATGAATGTTTCACTCACCATCATTGTGATCTACCATGTTCTAATTTACAAAATGGTCACTTTTAGTATGATTTTACAAATAAAAAGAAAGTAACGACGAATTCACAAATATAAAGGTATGCTTAGCAAAAATATCTGAGAGTTTCTCAAAAGTATACCCATAAATCCAGAGATTTCCCAAAAGTATACCCATAAATCCGGAAACTTCTCAAAAAGGATACCCATAAATCCAGAACTTCTGATTAAAAGGGTACCCTAAAAAATGGCACAACTCCGTACTACCGAGTACTGGAGTTACCCCCCCCCCCCCACCCGGGGAAGAAAGTAAAATACAATAACAGTAATATTATATTCAAAGCCAAGTGAAATTAATAAAGTGGTTACCTGGCCGATCCAAAGGATCAATCCATTTGAAGAATTCGATTTAAATTTCAAGGAAAATACAGAAGTTGGCAAAGTCAAACTGGAAAAAAAACAGGGTAAACAAATATCTGAGGTTTTTGATGGCAATGTAATGTTATGTTAATCGTAATTTCAAGCACAAGTAGACAGTATTTGCATAAAAAAATAACATTTCTTTCACGTTAATTACAATCTGTCATGCTGTGACTCGTAATATTAAATGCTAAAAAATTGACGAATTTTCACGAATCTCAAGTGCAAGATTGCATCAATTTTAGCAAAATATCGCCATTACGCTAACTAGACTTGTCATACAAGTTGTTAGGTAGATGTTGCTCCTCCGGATGACAAAATCAAAGAGTGAAAGGACAAGGAACTTTTGTAGTGAATCTAAATGCTACCCTGGGTACAAGGCTTTGAATTGAAATCATTTTTTCATAAAAGGTACCGAAAAATCGAACAAGGCTCTTCCAAATGAATGTTTCTTTAGAAGCAATTTACTTGGTCAGTAACTTACTCGAAATATAAAAATACTCACTGCCTGAAATGAGATTTGCTGTTATAAGTCAGATAACTGTGTCCATCGAATCTTGGAATTCCAATACTCATCCCTGTCGTTAAATAAAATACCTTTAGCTGAGCTTAATCCACCTTTTCGAGATCAGTCTGCCATTATAGAAATTTATCGAAATTTTCATATATTGCATTTTTGATTCTTGATTTAGATTCTGTATACAAATTTTAGTCTGAGAACCAATTTCAACCTTTCTACGTAATTTTTTGTCAAAGTTGCAGCAATACAAAGATTTCAAGGTTATGAGGGCTCTGATCGCACAACTTTTTTTAGGTCAAGATTTTGTCCTAACATCAATTTCACGGTTAAAGCTCTTACAAATCTCGAAAGGGTGGATTCAATTTTATGTTATGTATTTGCAAAAGATATGCAGGTTTAAAAAGCAATAAAGATAGAGCTAGAAACTGAATACCATCACAAAAAAGAATTACCAAAATATCTGCTTTGTATTGCTTTGTATTGAGTATTACACAAATTTGTTCTGTAATTATCTGGCTTACGCGAAGCAAATTTACGAGTGCTAAATATGTCATTAGGTGATTTTATATTTCAATATCTTTTCTTAAAAATTACACTTTACTTACTCATTTCACAAGCTTTACCGCTGTACCCTAAATAGCAATGACACCATGACGCACCCTTGTGGGACTCGCATTCCCCGTTATCTGAGCATTTGCTGTTCACACAGTCGTGAAGTAGGCAATTTGAAATGCCTTGTCCATATATGGCTTCGTTCCATAACAGCTTTTGATTATTTACCGTTATCTGAAAATAAAATAAAATGTATTCAAGAAAGAGCAAATTAAAATGTCAAAAATTGTGAAACAATTCAGAAAACTGTTTTGCCAAAAATAAACAAAAATTATGCTTAAATTAAGAGGCTGTCTTCTTAACCCTTTCTCCAAGGGAATTGTGTTGGTTTGTATGTGCTACTCCCTGCAAGATGAAACTAAACTAGGATCTGCCCGTTAAGTGGAAATGAATCCAGGTGTCAAAAGGTTAATGCACTATACCCTTTTGTTTACACGTTTTTTTAAATATATATAAGAACAACTTTGAAAAGAAACGCCATACTATCAAAACATGGACCGGAAATAAATTATGTTTCTTTAGATTACCTTAAAATCTCACGGACTAGGGCAATTTTAATTTCAAGTTTCTGGTAGGTAGATGTGGTCGCAGATGACAAAATGATATCCCAAAATCTAAGTTTGCCCTTCAGAAGTCGTTTTGTGGACAATTTGAGATTTGTAGCCTCGTGGATTTCAAGCTACAGCTCTGCAAACGAGGATAGTTTTTTGGGCCACCAATTAATTAGGAACATATCAGCTCTATACTATAGATGTTTACTTCATGTTAACATTTGCTAATAAATGTTAATATATGGTAATGTTGATATATGTTACTATATGTTAATATATGTTAATATATGTTAATACATGTCAATAATTTTAGAACAGAATGTGTAGAAAACATCTGAAGAGCAACAGTCTTTTCTTGTATGTTAATTGGCCTGTGTTGTTCATTCGACAACTCGCAAAAATCACCTTTTCAATGCATCCATGAAAGTTACTATGAACATCAGCAGCAACAGGAATATCACCAAATGACGTCACACCAGCAACAAACAATGGCTTTCGAAGTTTCAGCATTTTGAATGGGCCTTTTGATTCTCCAGAAACTGGGCGATGGCCATCAATGAACAGATATCCAACCTTTCCCATTCTGCTCAAATTGATGTGATGCCATTGATTCAGAGCAAGCCTCTTTCGACTTCTAAAGTTTAAAACAAAATATATTTTTTTACATAACAGGTTTATTTCTTGTTTGCGAAGATTATTTTTTCCCTGCTTAGATTTAGCTGTTCTCAAAAACATGTAACACCACCAATGAAGGACAAAAGTTCACCTTTTAGTCTCAGGATAAATTCATTTAGACTTAAAACCAATTCCAGTACAAGTACTTAAACTGAGGCAACTGAATTTAGATTTCAAAAATGAGATTTTCATAAAATTTGCTCAAATACTGTACCCCAGATACCACAAAACAATACGTCACCCATACTAAGTTGCAAAATTCCGAGCTGACAAAACAAAACAGATACTGCATTTAAAACATTAAGGTACCACTCCTGGGGGGGGGGGGGGTGCGCCCTAATATATGGGTACAGGTATGCGCATGGGTTTTAAAACACGATTAATGTTGCTCGAAAAACGTACTGATTGAATTGTAGTGACTGTGTTTCTTTGCTGTGTCTTTTCTGACATCTTGTTTCATGTGAAAACAGTTGCGCCTTCGCTGCGATGCGCTCCGTAGGCGCACGAAA
>JAYJMH010075508.1:0-10701 GCA_036873815.1 Phacellophora camtschatica | reverse complement strand
GACTTGGTAAATTGAGGAAGGTATTCAAATATGAAATTTACAGCCGGAGGAAGGTTTGACGTTTTTCTGGACTCTGACTGATCCCTGTGGGAATGATCAGTTGTGCAGTCAACTGCTATGCTATAGATTCCTGCATTTCTGACTTCTTTTATTAAGCTTTCCATGATGAGTTGGCCTGTAGCGTTAATCATTTTATTTTGAGACTCCCAACTAAGAAAAGTGACACGATTCCCTCTTCCTCCACACTTCTTTTTTTCCATTCACTCTATTTTTCCGCTTATGTTTTTGTTTTGCTGTGATTTTGAATTTTTTCGCCTTTGCCTCCTTAACATGACTTTCCAAAGTCTCCTCATACTTTGAGATAAGATTTACAAGTGCAAGGAAGTTTCCTTTGGGGCTTGATGATTCATCAGCAAAGTTATCCTGATGCCCTCTAAAAGCCAACCCATGTTTTGCAAGAAATGTTGTAATATCTATAAATCTGTTAATTACTTTTCTGTTCTGCAAAACTTTGCGTTTTCTCTCAGACTCTAACTCTGCTGACTTTTCTGCAAATTTAACATTGATGCTTGCTGTTGTGCAATAATTTACAAAACTTATTGTGGCATCAATGTGGCTCTGTGACTTTTCATGCTTTGTTATGCATTCCCCTAACCTTTTCCAGTTCTTAAATCCTTTTTCAGTGAACGTGTTCTTTGTAGTTGTTTGACCAAAGAACAATCTGTAATGACAGAAAACAGCATCTGTTAATGGGGAGTACGGCAGCCATGTTCTTTTTGTGCGATCTTTTCCAATCTTCACTTCATATCAATTTTTACTAAATGATCGATGACAAGAACCAATTTTGGATTTCGGAAAGCATTTTCCCGTCAATTCTTTCATCCTTGGCTGATTTGCTCCTTTCATAATTAATCGCTTTCTCAAAATAAGATCTAATTGCTTGCTAAAGATTACTGATGGATCCAAGTCTTCAATAAAATTATCATCGGAAGCGTTCCTTGGTTCGTCTTCTTCCTCGCTTGCTTCTTCAATTGCCGAATCTTGATCTACATCTATATCTATCTACATCTAGATTTGATTCTTGGAATTAGATTCAGATGATGGTTCCAATTCATAATCCAAAAAGGACAATCTCATTTCCACTTGAAATGTTCCCGAGCTGATTCTCATTCTTGATTCTTGCGCTTAGTGGGATGTGTGACTCTCTGATTTCCGAATCATCATCACTGTTTTCAATATTTTTCGGTGTGACAACTGCATGGTCAATTTTTCATTTTCTGGCGTATTCTTTGTCGTAATCTGAAAGCATTAATCTCTCGTTTAATTAACCCAGGTTATCGAGGTTATTATGTAGCCTCATACAAAATGTTACGTGTATACCGTAAATCCTCGAATCTATTTATAATCAATAATCAATTTAATACTTCTCTAGGTGGGGGCTTATTCGAGGGTGGGCTAGGGAAATATTTTTGAGCCTTTAAGGTACATGAATTTCGACAAAACACCAGGAAATTGCTTCTAAGAATCATAGAATTGCTTTCCATATTTCTTTTACTTGCATGTCTAGAGAATAAAATTCAAAATCACGTTCAGAATCACATTCAGATTCGCAAAATCAAATTCACATTCGGAATCATTTTTAAGCGTCCCTCATCCGATCAGTGGACAGAATCAAAAAAAAATTCCTTTTACAGGTCTCTATGAACTAAAGCAATAAAAATCAATAACTTCCAAATCAATATCTTTGACAGATGTCCTGGAAAAACGGGGTTTATGCGTGTTTTAACCTCAAAACGGCAAAAGTCCTAGTGAGAAAAATAGGCACCCCCGAGCAATCGGTGGACAGAATCAAAAATATTTCTCTATTACAGGTATCTACGAAGTAAGCCAAATGAGAATCAATAACTTTCAAATCGATATCTTTGACAAATTTCCTGGAAAGATGGGGCTTATGCGTAAACGGCAAAAGGCCTAGTCAGAAAAATAAGCACACCCATCCGATCGGTGCACAGAATCAAAAGCATTTCTCTATTACAGGTATCTACGAAGTAAGACAAATAAGAATCGATAACGTCCAGATCAATATCTTTGACAGATTTCCTTGGAAAACGGGGTTTATGCGTATTTTGACCTTTCCAAATGTGCGTATTTTGATTCTGATTTCAAATGTGAATCTGATTTTGCGAATCTGAATGTGATTCTGAACGTGATTCTGAACGTGATTTTGAAAATTTTACATACTGAAATACTCTTTATAACAATTTTAACGTAAGCTCATTTTTTAAATACTAAAATTCATTTTAATGTAACAAACAATAATGAAACTCGATCTATAACCTTACCTTAAACTAAAATGGATTTATAATCTCTGTCGTAGCCTTAAAAGGAACATGTTGATGTCGTGTGACGTTGTCTTTATGATACTTATTGTTGTGCCAAACACGATAATCGCTATCAAAGGTCCTTTTACATAAACCACATTCAATTTTGTGGCGTTTTGCTTTAGGTGGCATTGAAACTTCACAAAAGAGTCCTAACTGGAGCGTCAGGAGCTATGAAAAAATAGCGTTGTTAGTTTAACCTCATGTGAAATATTGAGACACAAGAAGAACGGATCTTGATAGTTCTAAGTGGATCTGGATGCGCTTCACTGTGTGTTGCATTAGTTTACCAAAAGGAAGCCATTAACGTGCTCTCTGTCTATATTTAACTTCCGTAAGTGACTTGTTATATAAGCATGAAATAACAATTTCCGTTGTTGAATATTTTTCAAGTTACGCATGAAAATGAAAATTTATTATTGTTAAGAAGCCTAACAAGAAATTGTTCAGGAAATTCCCGTCAAAGTGTTGATTTTCTGGAAATTTCAAAGAAAATGAGATATTTGTCGGAAATTTTCAAAATTTCAAAAAAACCAGAGCTAAATTTTCAAAATTTCCGATAAAGTGTTGATTTTTTAGAAATTTTAAAGAAAATGAGCTATTCGTTGGCAATTTTCAAAATTTTAAAAAAACCAGAACTAAATTTTCAAAATTTCCGACAAAGTGTTGATTTTCTAGAAATTTTAAAGAAAATGAGCTATTCGTCGGCAATTTTCAAAATTTCGAAAAAACCAGAGCTAAATTTTCAAAATTTCCGACAAAGTGCTGATTTTCTGAAAATTTTGAAAATTTCCAATACCTACCGGCCACTGCGCCCCTGATGGTGAGCCGAACTCACGGGGTGACATAGCGATGGGGCGGGTGTGGTAGTGAGTGCATGGATTCTCGATTTTAAGATTCTTGAGTCTAGTTTATATATGCCTTCTGGGCTGGTAGATATGTCGTTTTTCGCCAACGAGGTCAGGGGTGTGAGCAACGAGTCAGGGGCATAGGAACGTTTTAAAAACTGTGAGGACACAAAGAGAAACGGGCACATTTTTGTTTTTAGGGGCACATAATGGCCTATTTATTAAATATAATAAGGGCAGAAGGCTCCTAGATCTCTGTTTCCACTTTCTGCAATGGGGTCCTGTAAGTTGCATTTTTACAATTTTATATGATTACTGCATACATGATTTTGTAGAGCAATTTAACAAGTTATATCTTTCGAGAAAAGGGTCAATCTTCCTTCCTAAAAAAGGGGCACATTCAGTTATAGATTTTTCAGCAAAGGGCACTTTTCAGACAAAAAGGGGCACTTATGGCGGTTTGCAAAAAAGTGAGGGGGCATGTGCCCCTTGGGCTACCTGGTTCCTACCACTGGCAATGAGTGCAAGGTTAAAAACTTTATACTGTGCACATGGAATATATTCCGTGCACACTTGAAAGGCTGGGTGAACACTCCCCAAAATTTGGTATTACGTGCATGAAATTTGTTTGTTTTAGAGAGCAATATTGTGTGCGTTGTGCATGCATGCTTGGTTGATTGTTTTTGGATTAGTTAGGGCAAAAGCAGTTTATGGTAAGCATCACCAATTAACAATCAAAGACAAAAGTCCTTAAAGAGACAAACTAAAAAACTGATCAATTTTGACGAAAACCCACACATACGTCAAAGAAATCTGTTAGTCATCACCTGTGAGATCGTTGACTCCAACTGTTGGTTGATCTCTTCTGATAATGGTTCATCTCAATCTCCCTATTTGCAAATTGACTGGAACATTAATTTTAAATGCCCTATGACTGGAACTAACAGACCCAAGGGGTCATAAAGTTTTGAAGTACAGCTCAAAATGTCCCTTTTTGTCATTTTATTTTTGTTAATGTCTTTGAAATTCTTGGAGAACTCAATCTTGATGGTAGCTGTTAGTCTGTTCCATGCAAGACCTATCACCTTTGTCTCATTTGTGTCACAATATACTTTGAACTCCATTTTTGAGTAGCCTGAACTTTCTTCCTCATCTTGTCAGCTTCTATGTTTATTTTCTCTTCAAGTGTTATGTTGAGCTTACTTTCCTCCAATTGGGTTTGGTTTCTGAAATGTTTCAATCCAATTTGCGCATGAGCATCTACGTAGATAGATTGAATTCAATGCTTTTGTAACAAATCTTTTGTTGTCATTTGCATACTTTGACAAATGTGCTCCTTTAGTTGCGTTTAGCATGAATGGTGAGCTTACAAGGTGAGTGAAGCAAAACTGAACTATTTCTGGATTTTGATCTTCTTTATCTGCCGACCCAATATAATGGCTGTTGGACCTATATAATGGTTGCCGGCCCTATATAATGGCTGTGTGCACTATATTTACTCAATGTATTTATAGTGCTTTAGATCAAAGTCTAGTACATTGTCCTTTTATAGATCGTGGGGACTCAAGATGCATTCACAAAAATATAGAGGCCATCATTGCACTGCACCTTCAACTGAACAATTTCTGATTCCATAAACTTTGGCTCATTGTTGCCATATGTTTTAATGAGAATGTTTCTTTTTCCAATGACTGGAAGGTTCAGGTATTCTCTTATTTTCCCATTCACAATGACTTTTGGGAACCAGGATCAAAAAGGATTCTCACATTTGCTTCATTGTTGGGGCACCCTGGGAACATTATTTTAGCTCTAGCAGTCTGTAATAGCACACATTGATCATTTTAATTGTACCATTAGCATAGAGACTGGAGCTAGAAGCATTGTTCTTACTTGCAACCTTATTTTGATTGTTATCCCATAAAGTTACATGATTTCGTGATTCGTTTTCTGCACTTGAAACACTTGATGGATGTTGTACAGGAAGTCGAAATATGTCCACTTCAAAGGCATATTTTCATAATTTCCAAAGATCTTGCATCTAGTGTCTACTTTGGTTACAACTGTGCATTTTCCAGCATTTTGCGACTGCTTACATTGTAAACAGAAGGGATCTCTTCTTTCTTTTTTTGATTTATAGTTGTTGCTAGATAACCAAGCTAAGTTCTTGTAGATTGAACTTCTTTTTTCTTTTGAGTACTTCTAAACTCTTTTTTGTTTGTTAAATGGATCTGATGTAGCACTGCACGTTTCTCTTATTTGTAATTCTTAATTAAATATTTTCAGAACAATTTCTTCTAGACTTTTATTCATCAACACTGGAATGACCCTATGCAGCTCATGTAGTGCCATTGAAGTAACAACAGGGCTCCAATATAAAAATAACCTAAAACAATACCAAAAAGAGAAATTCAGTCGTTTTAGGCATTAACAAGCTAGCTCTACAGCACTGTCTAGACCCTTTATTTAAGGATCTTACTGCAGCTTCTGCTTTATCATAAAGCCATGTCAGTTTCACAACATCTTTGCAGGATTCTATGTCCAACTCACAATGTAATGATATTATTGCTGTCTATTCCTAAACCTTTCATGTAATAGTTTGGTGGCTTCCTTATAATTTGCACCAGTAATTAATCAACCTAAAAGTGCAGCTTTAGCCTCATCTGACAAATTACATTGTAAATATTGGCAGTCTGTTAAATCTATTAAAGTGTAGTGTATTAAAATATTTTGGTGGTCTGTCAAATCATCATCCCTATTTATTGCTGCATAAAATGCATCCCAGATAGATGGCCAATTTACAGGATCCCCGTAAAAATGTTTGTAACTTGAGTTATGGTAACCTTACTTGTTTTTATAGTTTTTTTTTGTCTTTGCTTTGGATGTCACTAATTGATGTGGCGTAATTAGATCAGCATCAGCAACAGCATCTTCAAGTTTTACTAAAATCTCTTGATAATTAAACTCAAAATCATCTCCTTTAATCATTGACGTAATTTCTTTATCCACAGTAGTATACTTATTTATTGTAAGTTTGAATGAATTAATCTTCGGTCTATACTCAGAGGGTTATTTCCAATCCTGAAGTAAAACGACACAGCTTCCTTGCAAAGTTTTCAAACGATAACTGGAAACGCATTCCTTTTAGGAATTTTCCTAATTCCTTCGCTTGCCATTTCAATCGTAGAAATCTCCACCAGTCAGATACGAGTTATTTAACATATTTCCAGAATTTCGTTCTGTGATAAACAAGAAGCTTTTCACAAATCGTGCATTTCAACGACTAGAAATTAAATTACAAACAGAAAATAATTACGAAAAATAAAATTGGTAGCGTAAGGAAACAAGTAGGAAAAATAATATGCATATCTATCACAAATGTTTCGCAAGCCACGGATCAAAATTCCAAACAAATCTCGGTTAGACGGCACCATGAAATGAAATACTGTTGGTGATTTTCCAAGTTGAGCATATTCTTATTTTCCAAACAATAGAACTGTTGTTTTCCAGCCTAAATCTGAGTCTTACGAAAGAAAAAGAGTGTAGGTTCACTGTACCAGTGTTCTTCATCAACAAGACAAAGCTTCGACAAAATGAACAAAACGTTTATTTTACGTAATTGGTATAAAATATATATCTTAAGTTTCGCACGTTGTGATTAATTTCATATACCGGCTCTTCTCCGAAGCTATAAGATGATGTACGTATTAGCAAAGTTAACCCTATTTACTGTACCCGTGGACAATATGATCCCTTCCTGTATCATGAAGTACAACAGTTAGCCGAACCGTGATGCAATGCTGAAACTTGCAGACGCCCCTCACAAAAGAGTCCTCTGCTAAAATTCGTCATTTCGTATGATCATAAACTATTTCGAAACAATAGGGCTTGATCTAAAATTTTTATAAACATTGTTAGCATTTTTGGTCTATTGCAAAATAAGTATAAATTTGAAATAATTCGCAATCCAACTAAAGAAATAAATTCCGAGGTTTTAAACTCCGAGTTTTTGGATTTGCGTATAAGGGCAAATACAAAAACTCGGAGTTGGAAGAACTCGGAGTTAAGCCAAAGTTCTTTGAAAAAATCCCGATGTTTCGAACTCCGTGTTTTCAGATTTTCGTATAAGGCAAATTCGAAAACTCAGAAACTATTTCTCGGAAAACTCCGAGAGCTCTGAGTTTTCGCCCTCGTCTCAATTAATTGTTGTACCTCATAATATATCTCGTGTTTTTGGAGTAATTTTTATTTATTTTTATTTTTTACAGAGTGCTCTAAAAGAGCTTACTGGGATAGCTACCGTTCCACAAGTATTCATCAAAGGAAATTTTGTGGGAGGTAGCAGTGATACATTATCATTATACGAATCTGGAAAATTGAAAGAAATGCTCATTTCACATGGAATAATTTAAAGAAAAGATGTGTATGTCATATTTAATGCAACGAAATAACTGCTGTGTTGACGAGGACTTTTATAATTTGATAATATTGAACTTTTCGTTTGCTCCATTACTTATCAATTTTATCCTTCATTTTTTAAAATGACATCCTAATTTATTATCGATAGAATGCGTAAATTGTAGATGCATTTTTTCAGTAAAATGGTTATTGTTTACATTAACATCGAAATGTTTTCGACGATCAAACTTTGGGACAAAACGTTTTCGGACTTGACGTGAACGAAATGTTTTTTGTTCAAAATTCTTCAAAACATACCTGTATCAAGCGCTATACAGTCGCATTTTAACATCAAATTATGCTTAATTAGCCAATATATAACCTGTTTATGGTTGAAGATTCACTTAATTTGCTGAAGAAAAACTTTTCCTTCAAATTATGCAAAATGTATCCAAAACTTTGTATCCGTAGTTATTAGTCCAAAACGTTTCCGTCCGAAAGATTTTGATGTTAATGTAATCCTTGAAGTTATGAATTACAAGGTATAGGAAACTGCACAGTCAAAAATTCGATGTTTTGTTCCCCCATTGAAATGATAACTCGATAGGTTTACATTAGAATACATATGATAATAATATTAATAATAACTAAATTATTAAACTGGAATTACTCGTGGACATTTTAATCGATTTTAGGACCTGAGAGTTTCTAGGTAGAGGGGTGGGGGTCTGAGAGAAAAATTCAAAAGAACGGCCTGCGTGCTAAGATTGATTTGTGAGTCTTCCCTTAATCATATTTGTTTAAGCAGCCAAACGAGAACCCATGTTTCTGCTGTTTACTTTTTTATTTATATCTTGTCAAATGCTGTACTTATTTTTTATAAAATGATTTTTGCGTGCGATATTAATGATAATGAAAGCAAATCCAAAAATGTGTTTCATCATTTGTATTGCATGAATAATATTCATTAAAACTGTCTTTTTAACTATTCATTTTAAATACAGTAGTTAAAATTTTTTTTTTCTTTTGAAATCCTTTCTGTTTTATTTTTGTCAATGAAAGCTTGCACCTGCAATAATGTACCTAAAGGAGAGTTTGAGTACTGGGGAGAAGGGGTGGAGGCTCTTTTTTTTAAACAATTTTTGCACCCCAGTAAAATAGCCTTAAAATATGTTTTGTGCCCAAGCAAGCATAGGTAGTACATTTTCGTATATAGTTCCTTGTACAGCATATAACAATATATCCAGCTGCTCTATTGCCGCATCTACACTAGTAGACATGGAATTTATCACAACAATCTGGCAAACTGCCTAACCTTTCTTTTTAAGGCTTTTTCGTATCAGTTTTTCATGCTCTTTCGATAAAGACGGCGGGCCATTTTCAAAAATTCCCGGTAAATCACGGGGTTTATTAGAAGTATTACGAGTAAATTCCCGGTAAATTACGGGGTTTAATAAAAGTATGATGACGTCACAATATTTTGTCAAAAATTGTTTTGAATTTACGGTGCTATGCTCCATTTTCATTTTTGTTGTTAGATATTTCCTATAAATTGATTCTATGACAAGGTAGGCTTTAATCATGCTGTAAAATAGAACATGACGAGACTCAGTGATGCCATATTCTGGAGGTGAAATATCCTATTGGAATCCTTCGATGAATTTCGTGCATTGTTTATGTAATCTTGATAACAGGTGATTGTAATACAATTCGTTGATCTTAAAATTAATCTTAAAATACTTTCAGAGGCGTCTCGTTGCATAAATAAAGAGCAACGAAATCCTTAAAGACTCGTTGCTAACTGTGAGCCTTTGCGGTCGTGATAACGCTGCAGCTATCCCACAATCCATTTTCTGACAGAAAAATCGAAAACGGCCTAACACAACACAGCCATTTTAAAGTTGATCGGTCTGATCGAATCTTTTCTTGTGGAACATACAAATGTTTACTCTGGTTTTAATAGATGGAATCAAAATCAAAAAGGGGGAAGGAAGTCCGCGTCGGCCAGAACAACGAAAAGTTGTTTATTTTAGTGAAACAACCCTAATTGTTTGGAACGCAGGAAAAAGAGAGGTTTCTGCTCCAGGTTGTCGCCAAATTACAAGTGACGACCTGGCTAAGGAAATTTGAAGATGCCAACCCACCAATAGCGAGTTCAAAACGTGCAGTCAATTGACCACACATATAGCACTCGACGCGTCAATGTAAATACAAAACAAGAAAGATAAATTTAGCAAATTGTTCACGTACAGTATTGTCAATTATGACAACCATTCATCTTCTGAGTGTCAGAAGATACGAATTCTGGATATTTTCCACGAACTATCTCAATCAAAGTAACTGGGAAATCTGAAGAAAAATTACTTTCTTCCATGTCTGTGTTGTTTTCGATACAAAATTCGTCACGGGATTGATAAGATACCTCATCAGTCATAACTGAATCTTTATCTACTGGGTGACCCAAAAAACTATCTCCGTTTGCAGGGCTGTATCCCTAAATTCGCAAAACTACCAATCTTAAATTGATCAAAAACGATTTTTCATCTGGGACCACGTTCACCTGTCCAAAACTTTAAAATAAAAATTTCCACAATCTTTGATCTTTAAAGTTAATTTGAAGAAAAGTCATTTATTTGCAGTCTATGTTTTGACATTAAAACAACCTGCTTGCTTGGAAACTGGGGAATTTAAAATTCGAAAAGACTCATTGATCAAATTCCCAAAATAAATAGGAGCATAGATAGGATAGGAGTAAGCAGGCTGTGTTGAATTCAAAATATTAAAATGTTTCAGACTAGAAATAAGGAAAAGGTCACTTGCAGACTGTTTGTTTGATCAACGGATGCTTGCGACGAAGGATAGATAAAATAAATAAAAACAAACGATGCAAAAAACGATAAATTCAACGATATTTTTTTATATTTACTAATATTTCGCCCTGGCATACAGGGGTTCTTCAGATTTAAATGATAAGAATTACAAAATAGAAAATATACAAAAATTTGTTACGTGAAAAGATTTGATTGGTGGATTATAAATAAGGGGACTATTTACATACGTAACATTCACATTTTGTA
>JAYJMH010075497.1:0-10701 GCA_036873815.1 Phacellophora camtschatica | reverse complement strand
AAAGAACTGCATATTTTGTCAAAACCTAATTTTTCTATTGTTGTTATTGAAAGTTCAATACAAGGCTTACAAGAATGTCAGAATTTGTTTCAAGAAAGAATTGCAACTATGGCAACAGGCTTCTACTGATTGCCTTATTAGACAATCTAAATTATTTTTATATTAGAATGAAATTCTTAATTGAAATATCTCTAAAAATTGTGCATAGCAATTCATTGCAACAAGTGAAGGACACCCCTGCAATGACACCAAATTGGTGCACAGACACTATGTATGAAGAGCAGCTGAGTAAAAAAACCATTAAAAAAACTGAATTCAGACAAAGAAATTCAGAAAAAGAAAACAATCAATCCCCCAAGAAAATGCAGAGATATTCAAATGAGAAAAATTCATGAAATCTAGGAGAAAGGATCCTTGCACAGGTCCATTATATTATAATTTCCAACCCCTTGGGCTTGGCTGCTTCTCCCTTCAATTTCATGTGTGAACTTGTTTGAAAAAAACACATGATCCTGCTTTTTTCTGTGTATACTGTGCCAAAGTAACAACGTAAAGATTGTCTCTGCAAAACCTCATTAAAATTGATCTTTGAAAATTTAAAGAATTCATTGCTGTTCATAAACTCGCTTGACTTTAGAGGGCTGTCCAACATCATCAAGAAAAACCGTGTATTCCTCAACTTGTCTTACTTACTTACTTATAATAGACTAGGCCTAACAAATGTTCTTTCTATTTTTATTGAATAGTTGGCTGGCTTTTGGTTACGCTACCAAGGCTTTCGTTTACCGCAGAAAAGATGGTTTTAAACAACAACAAAAGTAAAATGATCATATATCATTGAAAAAAAGAATGAAAAAATGCATAAAAACGTTTACCTTTTCCGTGACTTCGCAAATTTTACGTCATACATGTCATATCTCTGAAAGTCTTGAAATTTCTTCTGGACAATAAACTTTGTCCGACAGTGCGCAATGACATATAGCCTAATCCTTTTTAACATTCCTAAAATTCTTTTATGCTGAAAATTTTTTGACAAAAGATGAAATATCGAATTTTTTTCTGGTCCTAACTAATCACCCCTTCGAAGGCGCTTCGCGCCACTCAGGGGCAATAATTGGTTCAGGGAAATTCCATGCTCTTGAATGGAGACAAATCCAGGTACATGGTTGTAGAGTCTAAATCCGGAAACTCGGGACAGGCCAAAATAAAAATTGCAAACAGTATGGTAAAAAATACTAAACAGGAAAAATTACTGGACACAACATTTGACTGTCAACTAAAAGTTGACAAACACATCAAAAATATATGCAATGAAGCAGGAAAAAAACCAATGCACTTGCTAGAATTGCATGGTGCATGAATGAAAACAAAAGACAAATACTAAGGAAAGCTTTCATCATTAGTTATTTTAACTATTGTCCACTAATTTTAGTCAATAACAGTAGTCGGAAAATGAACAATCTTATCAACAGTATTCATAAAAGAGCATTAAGTACACTTCTGGAAAAAGATAACTTTACAACTGTTCATCAGCAAAATTTAAAATTGCTTGCAATCGAAATGTATAAAAACAAGCACTATACAAATCCTGAATCCATGAAAAATATATTTAAACTCTCTGTACCCAGATATAACTTTAGAAATGAAAACCTAACATCCAAAACCCCGCATACAGTATTATGTGGTACAGAAACAATATCAACAAGATGAGATCAGATATGGAATAATATACCAATTGAGATTATAATGGCAGAAAATGTGGCAATATTTAAGCAAAAACTCAAACAAGTCTACATACCGTGTCCCTGTAAAATTTATGCAAGGTATATCTCAATTTTGGTTATATTTAGCTTGTGTTATTTTGTCATCCTTAGTTCACACAGACCATGTTGTAAATTTGATTATTATCTTGTTCTTTTGATTATATGTTGTTAGTAAAAACTTGGTATAAATTAGTTAATTATATTTTATACTGTAAACCAACATTTAAACAAAGTGAAGAAGAAAAAAGATTTTCTTTCTAAAAGCTTTCTCTAACTATTTTGAGTTGATGCAAGACCTATTTATACAAGAAAATCTATTTGACTAAAGTTGGTAATACCATTTTTAAGTTATACGTGAGAAAAGTATAACCAAGGAAGTCAATCCATTTTCTATAGGAGGTATTCATTTTTCGACCTCAGGCTATTGCTCTCCCTTAATTAACCTATTATTTTCCTATTGTTCGATTGTTCTATTTTCTATTGTTCTCTCGAATTAACCTATTGTTTCCTATTGTTCTGGTCAGAATTCAGGGTCTGATTTTCTTATAAAATGGTTTCTTAAAGACGGGACTTTACTGTGTAACATTCATATTTACCAAATAGAAATAGAAATATAAACTGTTGACATTTAAAATGGGGCATATTAATATTCATATTTTATTTTTTAATTTGATGGTTTCTAAAAATGGGGATTTGACCAAATACTAATTTCAACTGTCTCCAATGATGACTTAGAATTATACAATTATATTTATGAACAATGTTAAAATATGACAGCATTTTAACTTCATTTACAATTACGAAACAAAGGAAAAAACAAGTTAAGTCTGGTATGATATCTCTTTGTTTCATCATGAGACCAAATCCTTTTTGAGAAACCTTTTGCTGACATCCGAATTTTTTGTTTAAAAGTTTTCGTTGCTGAGGCTTGGAAAAACTCTCTCGGAACAGCTAGCAATTTCTCCTTTGTTTCTCCTTTGCCAAACCCACTATCTGCAATTCTAATAATAACGGTGTCTGCTAAATTGAAAACGTTCCCCATTTTCCATTTTCAAGATCACGTGCGTCTACACACAAGCACAAGTGATCCGACACGTTAGTGTAGCATACGACTTTCCGAGTTGAGTAAAATCCTTCCGCAAAAAGACGTGACTTTACTGTATAACATTCATATTTACCAAATAGAAATAGAAATATAAACTGTCGGATTGTATCAGCCTGGTATGTTATCGTCATCATCAAATGGCGTTACTTTTGCAATGAAAAAATGTTGCCTGATGTTTCCACTAAACATACAACACCAAAATAAAATATCAAGAAACGAAAGAAAACAAAACAAGGTGGGTGTTGATCCATGGAGGGCAGGTTCAATTCGTACATAGGGAGGTTTTGACTCAAGGCGATTAAAAATGCGAGCACAAGGGCACTTCAAAAAGCGATTTTGCAATGAAAATTTGTTTTTGTAAATCTAACTTTCAATTTGAACAGTCTCTTGAACGTTTCGTGAATTAGACCTTCTTACTGCCGCTATAATTAATCTAATTTCCTCCGGTTCTCAGAGTCTTCAGCTCGTTTCTCCAAACGACGACGAAAAAAATATATTTCCTATCACAGATTTGAAAAGCACAACGTTATGATGCCTCATGGGCACCTTTTCCCCAAATTTATTCTTTAAATTTTAAATTCAACAGTTTTGCCTGTCGTTCTCGTACTTGAACTTGTCCTGGATCCAAACCTCTCTACTTTCTAAGTTTATCGGCTTGGGTGACGAAAGACGTAAAGTCACTACTCATAATTTTAATAAACTGTAGATTTTAAGGTCAGAGTTCAGTTTTAGCTACAGAGAGTAGGTTTGCCCTTAAAATTTGGCTTAATTAAAGGTAAAAATGGGACATGTTTCTGGGGGCCTTGACATCCAAGTACTCCTTCAGTGCCCTAAGGTGTCATCTCGAGTGCACGCACCTGTGGCAAACTCTGCAGACTGGTCAGGAGGATAAAAAAGAAAGGTGCAATGAGAAACAACCCAAGTCATCTATCAACGAATCTTTCATTTTTAAATATTGGTGCATCGAAGAGCGCGCAAATGGTCATCCTCAGAATTGAGGATGAAATAATGGTCTGGAAGTGCCTTGCAAATACGCTGTTAAAGGAACAATGAACATGGAGTTAACAATTAATAATTATTTGAAAATATATGATACAATATTGCTCTGATTTTGTGATATTCCAATAATGTTATGCTGTTCAGAATCTTTTCCTTTTGGTGCCTCCCTTTGGTGCGCCTGTATCCGGATATAAGTGCATGCCATTTTCAGTGGGATGCGCTCATATGTGGGGAAATAGGGTTGAAGGGTTTGGCCATTGTATCTAAATTTGCAAAGCGCTTTTTGGTCATCAAATATCATATAAGTTTGAGATATGTCTCAAGTTTAGGCTGTGATTTCTAGGTTTTGTAGGTTCTGAGTTTGCTGAAATCCTCAGACGACTGCAATCATGCTGCAATCTGACCAATTACAAAAAACATGATTAACGTAATATTGAAGAAATCTTAATTCAGATATTAAAACAAATGAAAAGCATTACTCACGTTTGAGACAATCCATTTGATATGCCGTACTTAAGAACTTTTTCGTGCTGGTGTGCATGGACCTTTGAGAGAACTTTACCGCCTTTGATTAATTGTTAAAATTAATCTTTATATTTGTTTCAAACAAAAAACCTTTCTGGATATGAAAGAAAGGAAAATTTACAACGTGCAGACTCCCATTTCTTGTTTACTTTCTGTCGTTAGAAAATAAATTTGAGCTATTTTTGTTATCTTATCCGTTTATGACAAATTAACTTCTACCCAGCCCTTTGTGAGTCTTCGTTCTAGTCCAGCCGGTCCCTCATGCTCGCTTCTTGCCTCCCACGAAATGTATGTTACTCTGAAAAGGACGTCCTGTCGTGTTATGGTGCCATGTGTTATGGTGCCATATGTCATGGTGTCACGTGATATGATTTCAGATTTTCAGATTTTCATTAACTCAAAATAGCCTGATACAATTTTAACAAAATAGTATAGGTTGCCAGCTACTTTAAGAAATAATGTAAAACGAACATCAAACATAATATTATGAACTAAAGAGAACTAAAGGAGAACTACAGAGATTTAAAATGATGACAATACTATGGATCATGGATTGCTAGCACTATAATTCTGTTCATACGATGATGTTAAACATGTATTGATATATTTATATATGACAACTGATACATTTGGATCACGTGTTGTCATTAAGTATAAGAATTTTGATGAAGCATCCATGTAACTGAAAGTAGGCTTATATATTGAAATGGTATTGAATGCTGTTTCTCTAGTTTTTTCGTTAATGTAAAAGTTTTTTCGTCAACTTAAAAGACTACAAGAGTTTTTTCGTCTACAAGAACATCACATGTCTGGCATTTTCTGTCTTCTGGTTTTTTTCTAGGCCTATGATATCTTCCACTTTCTAGGCCTGTGATATCTTCTATGATATGTCACATGTAATAAGTTATGTCATATGCCATAGGTCATATACCATAGGTCATATGCCATAGGTCATATGCCATAGGTCATATGCCATAGGTCATATGACATCAATGTCCATAAAATATGTTACTTTATCATTGTTCGCTACCTTCTCCCCTCAAATCCCAAACCCGGAGTAGGATGGCTGATTAGAACTGATAAAATTACAACAAACCTTTCTCCTTTTGAAACTTTCCACAGGAAGCATTTTCCATGTTGCGATGGGCAATCGAAAGTCTCCTTTTGATGTCGGCAGCAGTAGATTTTCCACTCTAAAATAGTTGCAAAGAAAATAAATAAAAATGCAAATCACATAAAATTCGAAACAATTAAATAATTAAAACCAGTAACAAAATAACGGTATTAAAAGTTGACAATCTAAAATGTTCACAAAACCTTTCATGAACACAAAAACAATTTTAATAAAACGAGATGAAAACGATATTGCTGAATTTAATCGGCTTTTGCATAGATTTTGTCATTTGATTTGTATACTATCTCCTTCTTCGTCTCAATGGTCTGTTTTTCAAACAAGCAACCTGTAATGATGGCCTTTTCTTAAAAGTAGAGTACAATTTTTGCAGCTTAGAATTGATAACAACCTTATATCGGTTAAAAAACATAAATTTCCAATTAAATTTAGATAATTACGTTCCCATGATATATTACGTTCCCATAAGTATTAACCACGCCTATTCCGTGGAATTCACCATTTGCGAGCAAAGAAAGATTTTATAAGAGAAAAAATTTAGTTCTGAACATGACAATACTATTTGTTACCCAAAAAACGTAATATTTCACTTGCATTTCCTGCTTTTGAATTATCCGCTCGGTTCTCTTTCTTTTCAGCACTGAAAAATTTCAGTTTCCTGTACTGCGAAATTTCATCTCGCCTGAAATTAAACAAAAAAGACAAGTAAAAACTAACATGCAACACAATACGTCACACAATGTTCCAGAACTCAGTTCTACTAAAAACCTTTGAGATTGAAAAAATTGAAAATAAGGTTTACAAATAAAGCTATTTCTTTTGCTAAATCGCCTTTTGTAGTCTAGTGAGTTTTTCAATCTTCTACTCGTACTTGCCCTGGATCATATTTTATTAATAACAATTTAACAGTATTCAAAACTACAAAAAGACAACATAATCTGAGAAAATCATTATCTTTAAATACATAACTGTTGTTTCTTTATATATCAACTAGTTAGTATTCAACAAAACGTAACATAACACAGCACCGCGCTGATAACTCTCAAATCAGTCATTGTATCACCTCAGAAGATTTTCCGGACATTCAGTCAAATTAACTTAAACTAAAAACTAAAACTAAAAAGCATCTGAAAAACACGCCTAGCCCAAAGATAGGGTTAAACCATTTCTGATTCACCCGGTATGAGATGTAGACTACTCAAATGTTTTAACAAACTTACGTTGCTAATGAAAAATTAGCATTGAAGTACTCGGCTTTTAAAGTCATAGGATTGTACGTTACACGCAAGATGACCTTCATCAACAGCCACTGATCACTTTTTGAACGGAATCGAAAGAATACGAGAACAGAGCCAATATCAACCAATGTAGCCACTGAAAACAAGCAAAAAAATAATATTTACTTGCGTATTAAATATGAAAGTATAAGCTTCAAAATCATGTTGTGTATCTCGGAACACTGAAAAAATGTGATAAAATCCCTCCAGAAATTCTTGTTTTAACACACTACCAACAACTATCAGTCTTTATAAACAACACTAAATAACACACCAGTGGCTGAGCGTGCTGAACAGTTCCCGTCAGATCACTGAAGTTAAGCGTGCTCTATGAGGGTCAACACTTGGATGGGCAACCTTCCGGGCAACTGACCAGCTCGTTTCCTCGTTCTTCTGAAGGGACGTTAAGCCGGCGGTCCCATGCCCGGATGCAGCATGTTCACCCGTGTTCCCTGTTGGAAACAAGTCATCTCGAGACTTTCGCAGGCCGGCACGTTAAATACAATCACTCACCAAGATCCACAATTGCCTTTACATGAAATATTCTTTGTAAAAAAATTACTCTGAAATTGTTTAATTTTGATCTAAGGGAAATTTCATGATTTGGGAAAACGAGTCCACGAAAACTCCAAAGAAAAAAAATACCTCCAACCGGCTTTCGCGCGGTCGGGCACTGCTCGTAGCCCTGCTAACACAAGGGACAGTGTAAAATAGATTTTACAACGGGACAGGCACTTTTTGTACTGTTCAAAGACAGGGCAACTATATTTTCTGGCACCAGTCTCAACAGAGCATTGAATTTTTCCCGTTTTTTCAGATTTAAGAGAGAATTTGGAATTCAAGTACATGAAATTTCCTCAAAAATAATTGATCTAGACTAGGGTAAATAATATACATATCTATGGCATTAAATTTAAAAATTTTCAAAATAGTCATAAATTTAGTTAGTCGTTTTGTACCAGATGAAGTCTGGCTATACCGGGCACACAAATGTTTTAAACATTGTTGACGGGGCACTAAGTTCTTCAGCATTTAATGATAACGAGGCTTTCACTTTTCTTTTATTCATTTTTTTGGTTTGCCTGTTGTAAAATAAATTTTGCACTGCCCCTAATCTCAAATAGTAACTCCGGTGCATGCTTTTTCTCATAATAGATAAATGGCACTGATCACTCTTTGAACGGAATCGAAAGAACAAGAGAACAGAGCCAATGTTAACACTAACGAGATCACTAATAATAAGCAGAAAAATAAAAAACCAAGCATATATTTTGTGTATAAAAAAGTATGTATAAGCTAATATCATGCGAAATCGTAACTCCAGTACACGCTTTTACTCATAACAAGCGTCTTTGTAAATTTATTAAATATAAGAACTTACAGCTGCTGTGTGCATTCATGAGGTCCTGAAAGTCCGACTCGTGTACATAAAAATACAGCGAAGTGTTCACCAATTCACACGCCTTATAACCAATGATTTGAGCGCAGCTATGAAAAACATACTAATATGTTAGCAATTTTTGCAATTCTGTACGGTCTACAGGGGTAAGATGGCTTGATTCTGTACGGTCTACAGGGGTAAGATGGCTTGATTCTGTACGGTTTACAGGGGTAAGATGGCTTGATTCTGTACGGTTCACAGGGGTAAGATGGCTTGATTCTGTACGGTCTACAGGGGTAAGATGGCTCAATTATGCACGGTTTACAGGGGTAAAATGGGCAAGACGAGTGGTGCAAAAAGATTTAAAATGACATGTCGTGGTGGACTGGCAAGTCAACATCCGCAATATCAAGCTGCATTTGTAAATCAGGATTTTGATGGCAATTATTAAAATTGTATGCATTACCCATCTTACCCCAAGCCTACCTGTTTTACCCCTGTAGATCCAAGTTTATAAACAAATTAAAAATATTCGGAAAAACAACACTAAAATGGAATCGTGATTAAAAAACACACAAGGCTGTTGAAAATTAAAACAAATAAACAACCGGGTGGCTCAAAATATTTCCCAGGCTTCAACTTAAAGTTTTATATCTTGTTTGTAAAAATCTACCATGTAATCAACGAGCTATACTAAAGGAAAGCCAACCTTAATGGCCTTTTCAAAGCCATAATGTAGCATTATTTTCAACTGATTACCGAGTGAAAAGTTTTGTTTTCATACAACTCACTGATTATTTGGTAGGTAAATTATGGCAAACAAGGTACCAAACTGTAAATTGAAGAATCATCAACACCAAAGCTTCTTTGCAAACATGGGGAATTTTTTGGGGCACCCCCGGTATATTCTATTTGACATGCAAACGCAAAAATATACCATACCTTGGATCGATGAACAAAAAATGTCCATCCATTCGGTGACGGGACGAAAATGATGACGGTGCCTTTAAAAAACAAAGTTCGCTCAAGTCTCCTTCATCTGTAGCCCAAACCATTAGAACCACTGAATCTTCCATCTTTTGAGTCACTTTAAATAAATATTCAATTATTTATTTGTTTGTGAAAATGAAGCTCAAATAAAGGGAAATCGCATCACTGTTATGGGAAAACATTGGCTAGATTGAAGGACAAACAATTAAATGTCGAAATCTTCATTTCTCGACAGCTGAGAATTTTCATAGATAACAGAATGATTTCTCAGCATGCTTTACGACACCTACGCTTTTCGACACCTACGCCTTCATTTCACAAGCAGAATATTATCCCACCTAAACGAGATATAGAAACGTCCCGCCACAAGTCTCATTTAAACGCAAAATTAAATGTGCGTTTCTATAGGCAACATGTCGTACTGTTGAGTGTGATGATGTTGTGTGTCGTACCGTTTGCGTGTGGTATTGCTACGTGTAGTACTGTTACGCGTAGTACTGTTGAGTGTGGTACTGTTGCGTGTGTACTGTTGAGTGTGGTACTGTTGCGTGTGGTACTGTTGCGTGTGGTACTGTTGGGTGTCGTACTGTTGAGCGTGGTACTGTTGTGTGTGGTACTGTTGAGTGTGGTGCTGTCGTAAGTGGTACTGTTGTGTGGTACTGTTACGTGGCGTACTGTTGAGTGTCATACTGTTGTGTGGTACTGTTGTGTGTGGTACTGTTGCGTGTGTACTGTTACGTGTCGTACTGTTTAGTGTGGTACTGTTACGTGTCTTACTGATGAATGTGGTACTGTTGAGTGTGGTACCGTTGTGTGTGGTACTGTTACGTGTCGTACTGTTAAGTGTGATACTGTTGCGTGTCATACTATTGCGTGTCGCACTGTTGCGTGTGATGCTGTTGCGTGTCGTACTGTTGTGTGCGATACTGTTACCTATCGTACTGTTGAGTGTGGTGTTGTTGCGTGTGTACTGTTACGTGTCATACTTTTTAGTGTGGTGCTGTTACGTGTCGTACTGATGAGTGTGGTACTGTTGAGTATCGTACTGTTGCGTGTGTTGCTCTTGAGTGTCATACTGTTGCGTGTGATATTGTTACGTGTAGTACTGTACGCGTCGTACCGTAGAGTGCGGTACTGTTGAGTGTGGTACCGTTGCGTGTGGTGCTGTTGCACGTCATACTGTTGCGTGTGGTACTGTTGTTACATGTGGTACTGTTGCGTGTGTACTGTTGAGTGTGGTACTGTTAGGTGTGGTACTGTTACGTGTCGTACTGTTGCGTGTCGTACTTTTGCGTGTCGTACTTTTGCGTGTGGTGCTGTTGCGCGTCATACTGTTGCGTGTGGTAGCAAAATAAAAACAAATAATGTTAAAATATAAACAATAATGACATGAAACGTGAATAGATATTAGTTTTCAAAATAAACAATAGAAAGATTTTTTATCACGTGATAAGAATTTTGGCGGTTCAGATGATAGGCGCCAAAAAGACTAAGTGAACAATTTGGCGGCGATGGAATCTGACTGCTTG
>JAYJMH010075486.1:0-10703 GCA_036873815.1 Phacellophora camtschatica | reverse complement strand
AAAGTGACTACAGTTTTGGAACCACCATTCGTAATGGCTGCACCGCAAAACTATGATTTACCAACAAACAGTTGCTTTAAGGGAATGAAGTGCAAGATCTTTTCAAAGTCACTCGCTGGTTCAAAGTGGAAATACAATTGCTGCATTGGATATCTAATGGATTTACTGGACAAGATTATGAAGGATTTATGGCTGAATGTTGATCTTTACGTTGTAGAAGACGGTTTGTATGGCAGCCCTGTCAACGGCTCTTGGAATGGGGTGATAGGAGAACTTGTCAAGGGAAAAGCAGAAATGATTGTTGCAACGATCACACCTAATACTTGGAGGTCAGCCGTTATCGATTTCGGTCAAGCATACATGGATATTTTGCTCGCGATTGTCATTCGAGCAAAACAGCCCAAAGAGGTGCAATTCATCAATTTTAGCTTCATTCATAGTGTTTCCACTGCCCTTCTTTGGGTACTGGTTGCAGTATACGTGTTTGGGATGGTTCTATTATATTTTGTAGAAAACAGATTCAAGTTCTGCCAAAATAGAATTTCAGGGTATTACTACTCGTTCAGAGAATGTTTCTTCTATTTTTCCGGATTAACTTTCCAAAGAGATCTGGGAGGCAAGAACCCGGGTAGAGGTGCAGCAAGAGTCATTGCTATCTTCTTTGCTTTTTCAATGGTTATTATCATGACAACGTACACTGCCAAACTAACAGCGCATCAAGTGAAGAATGAAGGTTCTGACACTTTTCTTGGGATAAATGACAGAAAGGTATCTTTTAGCCCTTTTACGCACGAATTTACTCATAATTAATGAAATTATTAATTAATCAAAATAATTAATAAATGAAACCATCTCAACTGAAAGCTAACCTTACGTTGATTTAACCTTAAATTCTGTCTGCGTTTACCTCCTGAAAATATGACGTTTTACATTGTTTATCAATGGGCCATGAGGCCCTTCCCGGGTTGAAATTTTTGATTAACAGTTATGTGTTATTGAGCCAGATATTTTCTATTCAGAATAGGCTACTCTAAAATTTTAGATAAAATTTTAGATTTTGGAGCTGTGGACCCGCTAAAAACAATTTTCAAAGATTTCTAGACTCGAGAACATATTTAAATGCTGACAATTCACGCTGCATGAACAAACAGTTGTTTTTACAGATAAATTAGCATGTTTTGATGAACGAAATATGCGGGGAAACGGGAGGTAAGTAGATAGGCCTGAATGCTCTGTAAGGATACAGGGGTGCAACTGACTTTTTCCAAAAAATTAAGGCCGTTGCCCAAATTATTGTAGCATTTTTGTTATGATTTTGAGATTATGCAGCAATTAACGAACATTCTGGGCATCATAACCAACTGGGAATGAGGACAGTGCCTTTCACTTGTAATCCTGCCCTCTCAAAAGCCTAGTTGGGCGCTTGATATAAGTTGTTTCTCATCATTTATGTTGATTAATTAATAGATTAATTTTTTTTATTAATTAAATTTATTAATTGAATGATCTAAATACCGTGCGTTTTGCGGGTTACCACTAATTGCATAGCCAAATCAACTTGCATACTCGTGTCAAAAAAGCATAAGGATTTTTCTAATTTTTTTTCTATTATCATTTATCAGTTGTATTTTCTATTATTACGAATTATTTAGATAAATGAGGTCATGCTGTAAAAAACTTTATTGGGAGGAGTCAATTTAGTATGTACGCGTTCGAGGGAGGGGCTAACCAAAAACGTTTATTGTTATCTGCAGCTTTTTCAATTGTTCTTTCGCACTTTTAAAATTGTTCAATTGTTCTTTTTCTATTGTTATTGTCGAAAAGTATGATTGTCTAAAAATTCTGAATGTCATTGCAAATAACAATGGGGTATTGTTTTTCAGATGACACACCCAAGTAACAATTTCAAATTTGGCACACTTCAAAGTTCGAGCAGTGAACAATATTTCCGATTTTCCAAACATCCTACTATTTATGATATGCATTTATTTATGAAAAAATACAGTACCAAAACAAATGTAAAAGGAATTAGAAAAGTCCAAAGTGGGTAAGTATGCGTTTTTTAAATTATTTATATACTAAATTATTTCAATTGTTCAACCGCTCGGCAACTCCCTCAATAGAAATTAGTTAAAAGAATTCTGCTAGAGTGGTCTCTTGTAAAATCTTTATAGAAAATCAATGAATTTTCTGCGGATTTCGTCTGCCAAAACTGTTGTTTTAAGTTTAACTATAAATAACACCAAAGGCGGAAATTGATGGGCGCGTGGAATTGTACTCCAAGACTTTAACAATTTGTCGGAAAAGCAGTCATTTTATAGTCTTTTGTCTGAAAAATTGGGCATCCATCGTATATCAAGGCCAATTTTCTGGTGTTTCAACTACCCCCCTCCCCCCCCCCCCCAATTGGAAAGTTGAATTTCCGCCTCTGATATAGAAATATGACTTTTTATTGACTGAAATTTTAGAAACCTGTTTAAAGATATATACTAAGTTGGAATTTCATCGTCAAATTTAGTTTTATGCAGACAGGGGTGCAAACTTTTAAAACAATATCTCTCTTTAGGGTAAAAACATTTTATTTTTCATTCAACTAAGTGTTCGTTTAATGTTTTTTAATGTACAAACACCTGAGTTAGGGGATGTTTACATAGACAATCAATTTTTAAATTTTATATTCAGGGAGCTGCAAGCTTTCATTGCAGAAGAGCCAATTGCGCAATATCATTTATCAAAAGAAAGGAAATGCAGTTTAACCTACGTCACAGCATCTCTTGGTCGTTCTACATGGAATCTTGGGTTTCGTAAAGGATCTCCCTGGAAAGATATGATATCAAAGAAAGTGCTAGAGCTCAGGGAGGAAGGTTTTTTCATACAACTAAAAAAAAAATGGCTTCACAGCTCTTGCTCGACAGGAACCACTGATTCCTCAGCAACAGATAAATTTTGCATTGTAAATTTTGGTGGCTTGATCATCATTCTCGTTTGCACTTTTGGAATTTCATCTCTTGTTGTGCTGATTGAAAATTACATTTATTTAAGAAAGAAAAAACATTTGAATTATTCAATCGACAATATATTTGCTCACGGAAGTCAATGAACTCTTTAGTGAAGTAATAGATTGTATTTGTGAATTCTTGGAAATACATAACAATGAAAATGACAACTTTCGCGCCTTAAATCTGACACCTAGAATATCGGTGATATGGTTTCGACAACAGCTCTTGTAGTGTATGGGGCCCCCTGGGCCGGCGGAGTTCAGAGCCACCAAAATTGTGTCTTGAAGGGTTTCATGGATCCCTAACCAATATTCTTGTTAGTTATTGCACCAACTGAGAAATTAAAAATATCTGGCCACAGACACAAAGTCGTTGGGCACAAATTCGTTGTAAATTATAAATCGGGAAAAATTGATGCCTTTCAAGGTTGAGCTCAGATATATCGGTTTTTATGACAAATATTGCATTGCAAGGATGATTTCATGGTTGATTGATCTCAAAGGCTTTGGAAAAATTTGCTGCCCTGAAATTTTCTGTTTGTTACGGAAGGCAGCTGCAACAACTTTCAAAAGTCATCTTTGATAATAGCATGATCGCAATTTGTTTATTGCTTCGGTGTATTTTGATTAATTTAATCAATTATTACATTTTTGCATTTATTCTGTTGTATGTTTACACTGCACAACTCGTGTTGACTACTCAGGCCATAAAAAAATAATCTAAAAAGTAAATTATAATCATCACCAAGTCTCCAAAAATGCTTCTGTGGAGGAGGTTAGCCTTTGATATTTCTGTTTTTGTTTCAATTATAAAGAAAAAACTTTAACTTACAGGTTGCTACCTTGTTTGGCAAAATCTACTTAATAATTACTTGGTTATGCTCAGCGAAAAAAAGGTTCTAAAAACCAGAGATTGTTGTGTTATTATCGAACTTCTTAAAATTGATTTTATTCACTGTCGAGAATCTCTCAAAGTGACATTGGAATAATATTGTTCAAATAATGGAAATAACTTTCAGCTTGAAAAATAGCATTAATAAACCAAATAACAAAAGGAAGTGAGACTTCTTTTTGAGAGAAGAATATCTTGTGAACACTTTTGACATATGATTCAAAGATATGTTTTATATTTTGGTTATCGGTTAAATTTTTCACTGGGAAATTAAAAAGTGATGATACGTTGTGTTCCCAAAGTCAATTAAAAATAAAAATCAAATCTCTGAGGAGCTCCCTCAAAAAACATTTTGTGACCACGTCCTTCAAATTAGCTTAAAATCCCTCTAATAAGTGCCCCCCCCTTTCCACACAAAAATGTCAATAAATGCCTCCCGCAATTAAACGCCGCACATATCAGAGCGGCGCTTTATTACAAAAGTTACAGATACTGCAAGGAAGAAGATGTACTACAACCATGATTTTAATTTTCAATTTTTATGCGATAGCAATGGAAGAAAATAAGGTATACTTTTAGTTTCTTCTTTCTTAAGTTCATATTTCAAGTCAAAGTGTAGCAATTTTTCTTTTCTTTTCTGTCTCTCTTTATGATGAGTCATTGCTATAGATTTATTTTCGTATTCTTTCATGCAAAACCACCTTGTATTTCTATTAAATATTTCCCCTGAGGATACATCTCGGTACAATCTTTCGATTCTTTAATAGACGCCTCTCTCTATTAAACGCCGCACCAAATTTCTTCAAAAATTAATAAGCGCCGGGAACATTTATAAGAGAATATACGATATGTCTCTCGATAAGTTTGTTGCATTATGGCCTCGTTTCATAGGCCTCATACAAGATTTCTAAATATTTTCTTGGTAAACCGAAAAGATAAACAAATAGATCATCTTTTTTCATGGTTGTTTTCTCTGATATTTTAAACATTGCGTTAACCTATTCACAAACACCGATTTTATTTCTAATTAACTATCAAATTCTATAAATTTTATTTTTCAAACCAGCTTGTTAAATTTCAAAGAAAAGAATTGGTTTATTTTTCAAACAAACTTGTTAAATTTCAAAGAAAATGCGCAATGTTTTTTTTGTTACACACTAGTCATGTTACAACGAATTATTTTCGAGGAAATGTTTCAGACATAACGTGGTGGAGCAGACAAGTATTTTACGTCAAACGTGCATGTTTTGTCTCACAAGTGTACTTTTTGTGTCACGGGTACATCTCAATTTTGCGTGCAATAATGTTATGTAGTTTTTAGCAGATAAAGTTAACAGTCCAGACACAGACCACAGCATACTATTTAGAAAAATGAAGAAGATAGGCATAAGAGGAAAGTTACTAGAATAGATGAAAAGTTATACAGAAGATAGGATACAGTTTGTGGAAGTTACTCAAAAACATCTTCCTTAAGAAGTATAAATTATGGTATACCACAAAGATCAATGTTAGGGTCAAGACTGTTCTCCACTTACATGAACGATCTACCCACACGTGATAGAACAGGAGAGATCAATATGTACGCAGATGACACCACTGCGCTTGTAGTTGAGTGTAGATGAGATTGAACTAAGGTTGAATAACGTATCCCAGCAAATTCACAGTTGGTGTATGGAAAGCGAATTGACGGTACAGGCAAATAAAAGCAAAGTTATGATTTTACAGCAAGGAAAAATAGTTCGTCCACTCTTACCTATCAAAATTGGTGAACAATGTCTGGATTACATGGATTCGGAAAAAATCTTGGAGTCATTATTGACGAAAAACTGAGTTGGAAGGAGCATAAAAAGGTTGTGTAAAATCAATGAGCTTAAAATTTGTATGTTGAAAAAGTAAAATATCTGCTATCAAACATGTTAAAAAAGATATACTACAAAACTTTAATCCCTGCTACTATGCATTCCATATCAGTGTGGGGATCCTGAAATGATTCACAGTTAGAACAAATCCATCACAAATGAACAAGTATTAGCACAGCCAACTGGCAAGCCTTGGGTTATATATATAAGAAAAACTGCAAGCGAGATGCACAAAGTAACATTCGATAAAAAAAAATGAATTGCACAACAATTCCATGTCAGAAAAGAATTGCTAAGAAATGGAACACAGTTCGAAGTAAAAAGAATGAGGACAGAACTATATAGACAATCATTGCAATCCAAGGGTCCCATATTGTGAAGGGACTGTTTAAATAAAGAAACAAAATAGGAAACAAACAGAGAGGGGTTATTGTTCTTTTTCATAGATGTCTCTGCATATAATATTGCCTGGGGAAGTACCGTGGGGTCGCTCTGTGCTCTTTTCGGTTCTGCAGTGTAGATACAGGGTTAATAATATTTACTAATGATATCACACTTCGCTCCAATGTTGTTCTTAGAAAAAAGAACAAATTCAAAATTTTGATTTTGATTGGTGACTTACTAAAGTAACTTACTTGTACTCGTGTTTCAAACTTCGAACGATGAAAAAATCCAACTTTGATAATAGAACTCTTGAAGCCTCATTTCAATGTATCCAAAAAGTTTGGAAAGCCAAGTCCAGAATTTGTGCTTTAATATTTCCATGCTACCATTGATAATAATTTAAACCATGTTTAAACGTTTCTCGAGTAACCAATAAGATTGAAGAGGCTTTCGATCAGCAGGTACTTTGAACAAGTATGATGCAATGCGTAGTCTACAGGTGGCTGATTATCGGAAGAGTAACTTATGCCCTTCTTGTAAGATTTTTGAACACTGCTAATTTGATTATCACTGTGTAAATAGGAAAATTGGAGTTTGGCTCATTTTTCAAGGTCTGATTCTGATTGCATATTCATTCTGATGAAGGAATTGATGCTATGCTACATCCATATTTACTCATGCATTAAAAGCGTGCTTGCGTTTTTCGATACTGATCCATCATCACAATGACATTGCATTGAGAAGCATCACTGAAATTTTAGGAATGTTGCAGCTGGAAGTTGGAAGTGCATTGCAAACAGAGGAGTCTTGCATGTTGGAAGTGCATTTCAAAGTTTAAGCATTTATATATATGCATGATGGTTTCTGAGAATCATTTTCCACGCTAACCTTGATTTAAAGCAGTGATAGAAATATACATAATATTTCGTGAGAAATATTTGCTATGTTAAAGTAAGCAAGAGCAAGAAGTTGACACGTCGTTATTGGCAAAAAAAGACCAATAGTTTTCGATTAAATATTTTTTCTTTAACTTTTAAACTTTGCTATATGGACTATTATTTGAAATTAATGTTAGGAATATCGTCGGCGCAACTTAAAATGTGCGAATGAAGCATGCAATGTCAATGTAGATGATTTGATGCAAATCTAGATGCAGATTGTTTGGATCAATTTCAAGGAAGATAAAAACGTTTTCATGGATAGCCAAGCTGGAGATTGACAGCAAATGATTACTACTGTTGAAGAATTGAGCCCGGTGGGACCAAACATAAAGGCATTGCTGGAAATATTTGTTGGATGTGAAATCTACAGTCTTGGTTATTTGTGTGCGGGCTAGCTGAAAGATGTTCTCAATGCCGACTGATGTGATCTTCAAAAATCTTCTTGCTTTATTTATATTTGGTTTAGTTCAAGTTTGTGACTCATGGAACCAAACCATAACAACATTCGTTTCTCAGCAGAATTTATTCGAAAAAGTGGAAAATACTTCCATTAAAAATGAACTTGCAATTAAGACTCGTGTTGTTGTTCTTGAAAAAAACCAAGGGCTTCTTGATATTCTTACAAAGCTTCAATCAACAATCGATGATAAAATTGGCTTACATTCGTCGTTTGTAAAAAGAAATGAAGAGAAAATAATTGGTGAAGTTTATTCCTACAAAGATAGATCGTTGAGTTCATTTCACGCAAGCAGTTGCTCTCAGGTAAGCGAAGTTTATCATTTCTATTTCTCATGTCATTTAACTTTAACTGTACTGCCCCTTCTGATTTGTTTTCCCCACCCTGGGGGGGGGGAGGGCCAGGCGATGAACAGGGTATTCACGAGATATCTCTCCCCCATGGACCAGTTATTTATAAGCGCCCCGTGGTGGGAGAAATCATGAATATTATCGTAATAATTATTAATATTATCGGCAAAGTCAATATCTTTATCAGCCCAATGGTGGGGTTATTGGTACATTTTTCCTCGCTGTAGGCGGGGTTATTGACCACTGAAGCACTAGAAATGCCAAATCCTCTTTGGTCTGCCCCCCCCCCGGGTGGGGACAACATATGATAGGTGCAAAAACTCTTTACTTCCCTGTTTAAGCAAATCTAACTGTAACAGGGGATTACTTGTTAATGAGTGACAGATAGGTTATGTAATGCATGAAAGCTATCTTAAAAATCAAGTGAAGTATGTGGCTCGATAAATTATAAAAACTTTATAAGGAGACTAAATTACATACCTTAAAAAGTTGTTTGAAGTATTAACTACGTTCCGGGCTATACTCTGTGACGACGTTCTGTAATCAGTAATTATCATTCACTGCACTACCTTCTCACTGCCTATTACAATCATGGGGCAATACTTGATGATCATCGGGGGCCATGTTTAATTTCAAAATGAAATGAAATGTCTCACGTGTTTAGTTTCAACCCCGGCTTTTCTTGCACCAATGCATTACAATTAAATAAAAGAATCCCGGGGAGAAGGGGTATATGATTTGCGATGTAAAGGGAATCTGCCTCTCAGTTCTCAGAGAACTAACCTGTTCTACCTTTGAAGTAATTTGCCTTTGAACCCACTATGATGGGAGAATTTTTTGGAAAAATATTCACATTACCGACTTTTTCATGATTTTGCCTATGAGGTTGCCATTTTGTGGAGATTTTACGGCTTCCAACTTTCTGTAAATTTCTGTTGTAAACATTAAGCTGAAATGAATAATGTAAACATTGATGCTTGAGAGTATTGCATTTTGAATCATATATCTCCGAGAAAGCTAGACTCAGTCGATAATCAAAGTAGTATTCAACATAATTGCTTTAGAACCATATCATCACTTTTCATATGGTATCCTTTTTCACTAAAGTCAGACATCAATTTTCTCTTCTGTTTCCCAAGGTTATCACCAGGATTTCCCTTAACGAGGGGATAACTTTCCCGACAGGGGGCTAGAATGTTAATTTTTGCTATAAAAATAGGTATTTTTAGGAATCCGACAAAGGCCCTCCTGCCACCACTCTGGTGCTATCCTTGCTGTTTCCTTAGTGCCGTTGCCTTCAAGTAGCAATAAAATTTCAAGGTATCGCTGTGTTTTGCCATTCATTAACCAATGTTAGCTAATTTTTAGAACTACAGTCTTAAAGACCGCTTTTAAAAAATTTGGACATAATTGGGGATAACTAAGATCTTTTTCGGTTGATTTTGTCAACCAAGCTATCAAATTTTAAATCAGAGTCTTAAATGCAACCAGGAAAACAAATATTGAAACTAAATCTCCTTCACGATATGCACAGGCGAGGTATTTTTGGAGCACCCGGTATTTTGATCAGCAACTTATAGTGGTGACGTAAAAAATCTTTTCATTTCAGGTATTAGAAAAGAGCATTGTATTACCTCAAAGTTGCAAGAGGTACAAGCTGATGTATGCAGGTGCACTGAAAGCTTTGATGAATTTAATACTTGCGTGGCCCGTATTAATTTTAATAGACAATGATTTATGTTCAAATCAGTTTTCAAAAACGCTTGAAAAAGAATTGAAGAAAGTTGCTGGTGGAACTGAAGCGACAGGGAAGGAGTCGCATTACATCTTAACGCATCAGCTGAAAAATGAATCAAACATTCGTTCAGAATTATCATCAGTTTTTTATACAATTACTGCCAATCAAGTTACAACAACCATATTGCTTTGCGAAGATATCATTGCAGAATTTCTTTTCAAACAAGCTAATGCTTATAGATTTTCTCATTCAAAAAAGATTTGGATCACTTTCGAAGCGACAAAAATTATCGGTGATAACATTGCACCACCGCAGTTGTTGACATTAAAATATGTGGGTGATATAAACGAAGTTACGCCAACTATTACAAAAGATGCAGTCATTGGTTTGAATACAAGATTGCTCGCAAAAATGGCGAAAGAAAATTCCGATTTAGTGCAGTCGTAAGTGATCGTAATACAATTTTAAGGATCTTAATTTCATGGTCTCATAACCAGAGTAGAAGAAAGTTTAAGTTTAAGCCTGGTTCCTATAAAATCGTAAGAGTCACAAGAGCATCGGCGACCGGTCGGTGACAGTCTGCGTGAGGCTCCCGTTTCAATAGAAACACTTCCGTGCGACTGTCCCCGACCGGACCGATTGAAAATCGTAAGGATCGGGAGAGTTGAACTGAATTCAATTTTCGCGACCCTTCTGATTCTTGCGATCAAGGAAAAGTTTTATGGAGTCACATGCATGTTAACACCCAATCAGAAGCTAGAAATTCTGCGCCTCCTTGCCTACTGTTTTGTTTTGTTGTTGCTGTTTTAGTAATTCGTCATGATGGCGGGTACAGCATAGAGTAAAAATGTTTTTTATGCGCGCACAAGCTCATTGAACAGGTTTTGAAATCTAGGTTGATGAGTGGTATATCTAAAAAATGCCGCGAAGTGATAAATAATGGAATTACTCCCTACCATTACTACCAGTGTCAGTGAGGCTTGCTCCGTTGTTTATTGTTTGAAGGCTACAAACAATAAATAAAACCAGTATGGCGGAAGTTGCAACGAACAAAATATAAACAAATGAATATTTTCTTCCTACC
>JAYJMH010075475.1:0-10704 GCA_036873815.1 Phacellophora camtschatica | reverse complement strand
GAAGTATCGTTTGATGGATCAACATCATTTTCTTCAACACACACAATGATTATTTCCAACATTAACAATGTGAAGAGGCAGTTGGATTCGGCACATGACAAAGAAGTGCACAATATGAGAAAAATATACAACAAAAAGTAAAATGCAAAGAAAGCAAAGAAAGATAAAAACTAAAGATTGATTTGCAGAGCAGGGAAAGTGCTTAAATTGTTTACAAATAGTAAAATTGCATCATGTAAAGATGCAAAAAAATCACCGAAGAAAATTTAAGCTGTAGATATAATAGAATGTGCACTAAAACCAAAGTTCCACGCGAATGCCTTAGAGTTTTTTATATAAAATAATTTTCTTCAGCAAGATGCACAAGATCTTGCTGCAAAAATAATAGGGAAGTTAAGAATTTCAGCTGAATTAGGGAAAAGGCAAAGAGAGAAACATCAACAAAGATCATCTAGCAAGAAAAAATAAGGCGCACAAACATTAGCATATTTTTCACAAAAGTTATGTGCCTCATCCACGATGCCTGCTTCATCTCCTCAGGCTAAAAAATCAAATGATAAAGAATGAAATAAGATTTTTAAGCAGTAATGAGAACAATAGCAATGGCAACTCTTCAGATGATACTTCAGGCTACTAAAGTGGGATAATTGGTTAAATATTATAAGTTTTGAAAATTTTAAAACACTTTTTTCAACATATCAGTTTACAAAATTTCATTTCCCTCAAATTATGTCACTTTTTGCCTTGTACCCCTCAAAAAGGCTTGCATTATTTTTTAATAACCCCCCCACTATTTCCTCCGCCCCCCTCTAATGGATACTTTATTAATAAATAAATTTCGTTATTGCAAATCGCCAACACTTTATATTTTTAGAAATGTTAAAAATATGATGTAAAAATACAATTTGTTGCATTGAACGCTTTAAAAGATATTATTTTAATTTAAATTAAAATAGGTTTTAAAACTATTAACTCAAAATTAGGTTTTTAAGCAAATTTGATAAGTTTGTAACAAAATCAAATTTTGGTGATCTTTCAAAGTCGGAACCTTTTTTGGGTCACCCGGTATAAAACTGGAGCAATACATAAAGGTCAACACAAATTTATCAATCAAGAAAAGCTCTTGCAAAATTTAGGTGCAGTGATCACAACTTAATTATATAGACAGGAAGAAACAGGTTTGAAATTCCTTGGACGTATCTGGTGCCCTGTGGCTCCGCTGAACTGTGTAAACAATATTTGCTAATTACATCATGGGTATCGTGGACGCGATTGGTCGTCAACCTAAATGAATGAATTTTTTTAGTTCCCTTGTTTGTCGTCATTCTTCACTCGCTGCACAAGGAAATGAAATGAATGACCATACACACATATTTTTTATGGAAGTACAAAATAAAAATGTACTTGTCTGGGAAAAAACCAAAGTTTCAGTTCAATATCATGAATTTGCGATTTTTTCACTATAAATAGGATTTGGCATTTAAATGGCATTTAAACGGACATGTCAGCGCATAAAAATTAGCAAGAGGAAAAACTCTATAAGGGCAGTCAAACATCCATTTTGATTTTTAAGAAATAAACATCTTTGCGGATATGTTAGAGCACCAGAATTAGCAAGAGAAAAACTCTACACGGGCAGTCGAACAGCCATTTTGTTTTTAAGAAATAAACTTCTCTGTGGGCATGTTTGGGCATCAAAATTAGCAAGAGAAAATACTCTATAAGTGCAGTCGAACAGCCATTTTGTTTTTTAAGGAATATACATCTTTGCGGAATTTTTTGCGCACTTAGAAAAGTTATAAAGAGAAAACTTCACAAGCTCAGCCGAATTTAATTTTTAATGTTATGGGGTTTTCCTAGCTGCTCTTCTTCGTTCATAACAATATTTAATTAAACGTGTGGCTGTATTTTTCGTTGAAAGTTCTCAGTTAATTAGATTTTAGGAAATTAATAGTGCAAATATTAACCGTATGACGCAGAAAATCATATTTAAGTTTGGTCAAATTTTCATGGAAACATGTGGTTAAGCACGTTTGCAAGAAAGCATGTAAAAGTAATGGGCACAAAAGCACGTAAAAAATTCACCGATAGGGCGCGCAGGCAAGAGTGGAAACAAAGACACGTGACTTAGTACATTCACAATAACACCCTTGGTCTGCGATCCAACAAGAGAAAATTCTGTCACCCTTGAAAGGGCCATATGACCCAATGCTAAATATCGCAGTTTCAGAAAATAAATGCGGACAGAACTTTATAATAATTTCAGATCTTTCAACCTAATGTAAGTTTATTTCTTAATACATTAGTTTGTATATGATACACCCTGCAAAATTAAAATTAGATAGGGTTTACCTGGCCTGTTAATTGGAAATAAATGTGGGCGCGAAAGGGCTAAACAAAAGACCTATTTCCAAACATGGTAATGCGATTGCCTTACTCAGCCATTAACATCAAAATAAACGAAGCCAACAAGTTTCGTTTTCTGTTTATTTTGATTTGATTGAGCTCACTCAGAAGTATGAAGTTTATTTTTTCAAATTCCATATTGTATTGTCATGCCGGAAACTTTCAAATCCCATATCGTATTCAGTTCAAACTTCGTGACTGCCTATCAAATAATTTTTAAATCAAGAAATATTTACAAAATCTGTTTGATCATAGTCATGATTGTGTAATTTGAAAATATTCTGATATTTTCGTAATAATAAGTACTACAATGTGTTATGATAAGATGTATAATATAATGTATTAGCATAATAGTATTGTAATAAAATAGTAAAGTACTATAACATATTATGATAATTTATGTATTAGAATAATTATACTAAAGAAATATAATGTATTATCATAACAGCATTGTAATAATTATTGTTAAGTACTAGACTGTGTTATGATAAGATGTGTATATAATAAATGTACTAGAGTATTATACTGTAATATCATAATAACATTGTATTATCTTAATAGTATTGTAATAATACAGTAAAGTACTATAACGTAATATGATAATATGTGTATTATGATAATTATATTAAAGTATTATAATGTATTATTAAAGTCGTATGATAGTAAGAACAAAGCCCTGTCAACGCCGCTAAAAACTAACCCAAGTTAAACTCGGGTTCGCCACAGAGCTAGCTGAACCAGGTAAGATTTTTTCCGTGTGAACACAGCTAGCCTCGGTTTAAAATAACCCTGCTCCTAAGGTGGATTAGTTTAACCTAAGTTAGGTTAGCTGTGCCAACACGGAAAAAATCTAACCTGGGTCAGCTAGATCTTGTGAGAACCCGAGATTAACCGTTTTTACTTTTCACAGGTTTAGACAGGGTTCAAGATATACAGAAGCGTGCTGTGATACAAGCTTGCACATGAGGTTTTGAACATTGATAGATTTATAGTCGGCATGCTGATGCCTTAATGATTTAAGACAAATTGTACGTGGCGAGCAGGACTTGCTCATTCAAAAACATATCCCAATGCTTGTCAAAATGTCTTGAAAAATCTAAGTAATACAGTAAAACTACGCAAACAAGAGCCTACATTTTTTGCAAACAGACTGAATAGGTTCTTTTCAATGTGGTACTATTACAATTTTCAGGGTGAGGTTCTTATCAAAAGGGTCTATATTGCTACTTGATGTATAATCCCCTAGCATTTGTTTATGAAAAATTAAACTGCATATTGCTAAAAAATGTCCAATTTCTCAACTTTTTTAAATTGCTGGTGCACTTTCATATGACATTAATGCATTTATATCAATAAGATATGCATTAAAAATGGAAATTTTTAGCGTTAAAAATTAAATGTACCATTTCATAAGAACATAAGAACGTATTAATCTGTTTTTGGTTCTCATGTTTGGGCGTCTTTTTCTAAAAAATCGGTCTGTAAGTTCCTATTTTTCAAGGTGCTTGTTTGCGAGGTTTTACTGTGTTTAAAAAGTAAAAGACCTGCCGGTTGTTCTAAAAAAAATAATTCCCGTTTGCAGGACTATGGCTTGAAATCCACGAGAACAACAAATCTCAAATTGTATACAAAACGACGTCCGAAGGGCAAACTTGGAGTTGGTAATAATAATACAAAATGCTTTCTAGCGTTTCTCAAAAATTACTCCAAACATATAAACAAAAATATAATGATTTTACAAGACAACAGAAAAATAAAATCAGGGTGACAAACTTCCACTAAACAAAGCTGCTAAATTAAGGATTTCAATGAAATATAGGAAAAAAATAATATTAAAAATTTTGACACAATTTTATGTAAACTAAAACAAGAACTAATTTCAACAACCTATTAAATAAAACGAACTTAAGCTTCCTACCTAATTTTATACTTCCTACCTAATTTTATACTTAGTACCTAATTTTATACCATTTCCATTTGCTATATCATTTGATACTGTTACTGTTCTTGTTGGTATAAAAAATACTTTCGTGAACTTTTAGTTAACGGTTCAAGCAAGATAAAATTATCTTTTCAAATTTTCCATTATATACTTCGTTTTTTATTCTATCATGGGCATTAAGAAACGTGAGTTGTCGTGAATTGTTCCATTGTCCCTATACTCGGTTATTCCAGTGTCCCATGAAGGTCGAGAAGGAGAAACTCAAATATCACAGCACGGGTACAGAAACACACTCACACATCACGGGTACAGGGACACTGGAAAGAATAACAACTCACGTTTCTTGATGCCCATGATTCTATGAATAAAATGGACCTAAATTTATTCCAAACCGTATTTACCACATAAGCTACTCCCCCGAACAGCGTTGTTTTATTCGTAACATTTTCCTGTTAGTTGTGTTCACTTATTTTTACGTCATTCCATGTAATAAATAGGGACTATTGATAACTAACTTCCGCAATTTATTCCACGCAACGTCGAGTAAATTGCGAAGCAAAACAACGAAAGAAATTACAAAGAGAAGACAACGAAACGAAAGACAAAACAACGAAAAGAAATTTACAAAGAAAAGACAACGAGAAAAAACGAAATGATTCAATTTATGTGATAGGAGATTATCTGAAACTACTATTTTGGCGTCCGACTTCTCATGCTCAATGATTTTGTTTATTTACATAAATAAAAATTTTAAGTTCATAGCCCTTTAAGTTTATCTATTGAATTCATTTTATCTCTTGCTTAAGGTTACCCCCTGCACAATAAACAATTAAATCTGATAGAAGTAGTAATTGAAAATAAATCCGGGCGTGAAGAGGTTCAGAGTACAGATGGGGTCGTCAAGGTCGATGGACAAGGATTTAGTCTATTTCAGCAGCCACCAACGATCCACCAACGATTTAAGTAAGTATGTGGAGACAATGACTAACACGCAAGTGTAAAAGGAGCAAGAAGGGGTAATTATTTCTCTTATTAGCAATGTCATGAACGAAGTTTGAGTGTCTAGCGAGCCGGCAGTCGTTGCGAATAGCGCACCGAAATGGTAAAGTAAAAGAATATATATAGTTTTCCATATTCTTGTTTCGAAGCTTTCATGTCGCTAATATTTCTTAGTAACAAAAAGCAATGGTGTGCTATTTAAGGCCTTGTAGGTTACCAATTTCAAAAACACTTCAAACGAAGCAAGGCAGTACACCACACCAAGCAGAAAAGCAGCATGCACCGATGATTATAAAAACTGGGTGGAATGGGGAGCAATGGGCGCCAGATAATATATACTTAACATACGCCCGCTATCTCAGATACACAATGAGTATCGTTCATATTGAAGATATGCAATTAAAGACAATTTTCAAAGAAAAAAAAGAAATATTTTTAGTTCTCATACCGCTAAAGAGATGGTGGGTGTCTTTAAATCCACTATGCAAGTCAACTTCCCCAGCTGATATACTGATATATTAGCTATCCATGTAAACAGAAATTGCAAAATAACGTCATAAAATGAATTTTATTTTTTTGACACGCAAAATTTTAGAAATGTTTGATCGTTTCGCCATGAGACAAAGACAACACAATGAATTGAAATGAGCACGTCCAACTGATAAATTCGTATTCCTTTCCCACAAGCGCAGTCTTGACAACAGGGATTTGTTACATAATTTATAAACATCAAGATTCTTTCTTACTTGCTTCTTCAGCCGACTTCGTCATCGCCTCGGCCAGCATTCGGTCTTCCTCTTCTTGCATGGGTTCTGGAACACTCGATGCATCACCGCCTTCTGCTGATCTAAGTTGATTTAACCTTGCACTTGATGGCAAGTCGGCTTCCGCTAGAAATGGAGTTTCGGAGCCCGTCGTTCCAATTTGCAATACATTTCGATTGAGATCTATGCAGCACTACAAGACAAAAAATATCTTTTGTAGTGTGATGCCTTATTTGCCAAAATCTACACATTAATACTCGAGTTATAATCAGTGAAACAAAAATTGGAGGATTTCTGCTGCTGCTGAAACTTGCAGAAAATACCATACTATGGCTTTGAGAAAGCCATTACTCAAAGCCATTAACGCATCCTTCAGTACAACTCAGGGAGTTCTTGGTAGATTTTATGGCAAACAAAGTATCAAACTTTAAAATGAAACCTCTCGCATCAACGACAAAGAAAACACCTAATTATCAAAATAAAGCTATTCAATGCCAGCTTTGCAAACGCGAGAGAATTGTTTGAGCCACCCGGTGTATTATGGGAAAATAGCCGAAAAGGCTTGCTGAGTTATCACAACGCATACTAAATAAACTAAGCAAACAAAGCATACTAACTCCGTTCAGGCTGCAATTTTGCATCACAGTTTGACAAAATTGATTTTAAAAAAGGAAGAAAGTTTATGGGAGAATTTGTAAATAGCACATATATCACATTTTGGAGTTAGTCACCTCACTACCGTGGCAGACTTATGGGGACTTCTGATACAAAATATCAGCTAAAACCTAGACTTGCTTCAAGTCTATTTCGTTTCGTTAATCAGTAAAAATATGTCACTGCGGAGGAACTTACCCTTCGGAATAGCAACCTCGAAAAAATTTTCTTGAGGCCTCTCCTCCGCAGGGTATTTCCCCCCGCAGTTACATGTTTTTTACTGATTAGCGAAATAGACTTGGGGCAAGCCTAGCTAAAGCCTAGCTGCAATTCTGCAAATTTTCTTTCCATAATTAATGTTTGTAAGGACAACAACCACCAAAAAGAAAAATAGTAAACTATTTACATGCCAATCGACTGGAAAAAAAAATAACCAATTTAGCGACTGGAAGACTTAAATAAAGACCAAGCAAGCCGTCCTTGATGTGCCGCTAGGTAGTCGTCAAGGATCCTATCGCAGGCATGCAACGTGTCAAGCAAATTCATTTCCAGATCCATTAGCAAAATTTTCAAAATTTTTTGGGTGGGGTACAGCACCACCTGACTTGGGTATGGGGCGCGGGCGTGTCCTATATTTTTGAGTCTGTGATTTCAATTCTATAATATATTTTTGGGTCTGAAATATTTTTCATTCAAAAATATAATTTTAGCTGTAAACACTTGAAATCTTAAATTCTTGGGTAAAATATAAAAGAATACCATATAAATGTTAATAAAAAGATGCAATGGGCAGCAAAATTGCATCATAGCATTCGCCATACCTTCATTTTATGGGTTTCCCTTTTTGTTCCATTATATTTTTGGGTAAGCGGGGGAGGGGGGGGGGAGGGAGGGGACACAATCAAACTCTAAATAAGGAATGAAAAAATAGTTTTCTCAGGAATCCTCGTTAGATCGTTACAACACACGCCAAGAGTTGGTGTACCAAAGAAGACCTTTCTGGAAAACATATGAATACGAGTCCAGTGTCGTCGGAAACTGTTGCAAATTGGGAACTTAATAACTCATTGCTTAGAACTTAAGAATAACAAAGGTTTAATTAAAAATTCTTTTAAAATCGCTATTGGTCTTGAAATTATTGGGAGGGGGGGGCTAATACTGATCAAAGTGACCTCAAACCTGCCAAAAACAAGGAGACAGGGGACTTGTGTAACAAGTCAAGTTGTGGCTTCGTTTGCTCTGACTTCCGTTTTTATAGTCTCTTTTTCAAAACGAGGACGACCTGTTAACAGTAAAAAAAAGTTGCCTTCCTCGAAGAAGACTCTCACAATGAGAGAAATGTTATTTCGTTTAGTTGAAAACAGGGCAAGACATTTTACTCTAAAAGTATTAAACATAAAAATGCATAGAAACTATAACCATAGTTATTCTATATTGATAAAAAAAAGAATAGCCCCCCTTACCTGGTGCCTTTTTAACATGTCCAATCCAAGTAATATATCCATTTGTTGGTCTTCTAAAACCGCAAACGAAGTTGGCAAAAAATCTTTTTCTATCTGAATTTGACACGAGTGAACTCTTCCGATAATTTTCTGAGTGCCAACACCGATGGCAGTGCCTGCCCAACGGTGATCAATCAGCCTCGTCACAGCACATCTCTCGGCACACTTGGAGCTCATAATAGTCATTTGGGCACCTGAATCTACAAAAGCTTTAACAGGATGCCCGTTAACTGTACAGTTAATATACAACATGAAAACCTGCCCAAACGACTCAGGCTGGTACTCCATAGCCGTTTCCATGTTACTGTTGACATTTTCCATTCTGATTTCTTCAGATATTTGACGCTGGACTTCAGGGTCAAAAGGGTTCCCTGATAACATTCTGACCCTACTCGCCACACGCTCTGTGTGATCGCTGCGCTGCTCTTGTAAAACTTTTGCAAAGTCATCCAAGCTTCCACTGAGCAAAGCTTCGGCTAATCGAGGGTTTCTCTCTTTCAGTAATGACAATTGATGAGGATTGCTGAGAAATAGCTCCCGTATGTTAGCAGGATCTTCCACATTTCTTGGGTTTTGTTGCGCGGGAGGACGAGGTTGCTGCGATCGTGGATGTGGACCATTCGGTGGAATCTGTATTGAGCCCCAGTCTATCGCTGGAACAGCTGCACTGCCTAGAATGAATTGTAATTTCATTGTAATAATAAAACGTAACACCAAGTACCAAACTTCAAGAAGCTCATGTGATAATTCCATACCAAATTAAAAAAATGTTTGTCTCAACATTCATATCATAATTTTGCTGTAGATAGTACCAAAATTTGAAACATCAGACAAAATACCAGGCAACTAAAAAAAGGTTTACCAGTTTGATAGCCTGCAGAAAAAACCGCTGACCAGATGATTCGCATAATTTAAATGGTAAATTATCATGCAGAGGCAGTGCTGTAGAGCTAGCGGGGCTGAGGGGAGCTCAGCCCCCCTTGTTAATGCCCAAAAAACGACTGAATTTTATATTTTGGTATTGTTTTGGGTTATTTTTTGTATTGGAGCCCCCCTTGTTATTTTAGTGGCACTACGTTACTGGGCAAAGGCTAACTTGGATAAAAATTATTTGTTTAGCCTATAAGAACTCTACAATGGATTATCTAAAATGGTTGATATTTCACTGATGATTTACCCTTCACATCATGCAAATCGAGCCATTGGCTTTTGCTACATGTGATCAAATGGGTATAACTTTTTGGGGGTCAATCGAACCGTTAGTATCAGAAAAATATACAATCTTAAGTTCATTATAAATATAAGAATCTGAAATACAATGTTATACCGGGTATAACAAAAAAACCAAATCTTCAACATAATGTTGGACTTTATTCAACAGATGTTTTACCACCACTGCTGAAAACCAAACAGAACAGCTGGTTTGACCTTAGCAGTCCTCTCAGCTGGAGGAAACGCTAACAGAAACCTTCTTGCTCTCTAAATAAAACAAGGTAGTCAAAAATAAACTCACGGTTTCTTAGACAGCTGTGACTTACAGGTTTTTCCAGGCTCAGTCTCACTTCTGCTGGAGCCATGTATAACTATAAATAACACCAGCAAAAAGCTAAATATTTAGCGAGCTATTCTTTAGCTAGCAAGATAAATATATAGCTTCATACTAAGCAGCCAGTTTCAACCTAAATGGCGAGCTTGTTAACTACATATTTAGTCACTAAAATTAAATATTTAGCTTCAAACTGTGACATTTATAAAAGAATTAATTCCTGTGTGGTATCTGTACCATTCCACTCTGAAAAGAAAACCCTTATTGTTCTGTTAAAAGCTACACGACCCAAATCATTGCTGTTCATTTCTGGCGGTGAAACTTTACAGAGCGACTCTCTGAACTCGGAGCTGAAGTCGGCTTCCGTTCTGCTCCGTCTGACTCAGCGCCATCTTGGTTGAGTCTGTCTTATCACCGATTCGCTGCGGACGTCACTCCCACCCAACAACTGCTAAATGAAACATCTCATTGAACATCGATACGTGTTATTTACGTTCAGGCACACAGCTGGGCAGCCCTGCTGCTGCATGAGCGAAGCCCTGAGGGCGCAACGCTGATGCAGAGTGGGCCGAGTGTGCGGTGATGAGTAAGGCAGTGATGTGATGCATGATGATGCTAGCCGCAGCAGAAAGGAGCCAGTGTGCGGCAGAGGACACCTGCTGAGCGGACAAACGTCCTCAGTGACGCCGGCGGCCCGGATCCCGCGCCGTTACACTCGCTCAGTGTTCGGCTCCATCATTCTGCTTTACAGCCTTTATGTCCGCTGACACTGCGCGTCTCTTTCTCCTCATCCTCACCACGCTTCGCCTCTGGCTCACTGCGTCTCCATCACCACGTCATTTAAACACTCAGCTCTTTACATCATGAACATTAAACCCGGGCAGAGTTAAA
>JAYJMH010075464.1:0-10705 GCA_036873815.1 Phacellophora camtschatica | reverse complement strand
GGGATTCTTCCACATTTCATCGATGTATTGAAGAATGATGTAAGAATCGGCCAAGGCATTGCCTTGATCTTTCATTGCTGGAACTTGGCCTTTCTTGTTTACTTCAAAGAGACTGTCAGGTTTGTTCCTCAGATTCACCTCGATATGATCGAATTCGATTCCCATCTCATAAAGTGCAATCAAAGCCTTTGCAGCGAACGGACATACTTCCGCAGCCCAAACTGTTGGCTTAGAATTGTTTTCAGGATCGAAGCATCTTATTGCTTTTGACATCTAAAAAATAATATTTTTGTCACATTTCACAGAGTAACAAAAACCATGTAAAACGTAAAAGTCGTGTCCTGTAGATAGAGCTCGCAGAGTTGCAAAAACCACTTCAGAATTTGCAATTTGCCCACCCTGTGGTCGGAATTTTCGAGATAATCACTACTTTGTCGGAAATGTTCTGAAAGAGTTTTTTGTTGTTGGAAATTTGTGCTACAACTTTCAGCATAGTAGAGAGGAGATATGGTTTGGATTCAGGTGGATTCAAAGAACAGTACAGCTCTTTCATTTTGAATTATCCAAACCAAACCCAAAAGAAAGAGGAATATCAGATATCTGCAGATTTTTTTTCAGTTCTTCAGTTAATTTCACGATTCAATCTTCAATTAATTGTGCTTTTCCACATCTTTACCGGCGACTGTACAATGTCATTGTACCTCTATCAATAGCGTCTACCAACAGGTTTCGAACCTCCATTCTGGGGCAAGGGTTCTTTTTTACGTTAGGAATTTCTTTGGGACCAAACAAGTTCCCGAAGCAAAACGTGTTTGTTATCCTTGTATATTCTATATGTATAACCTGATTTCGGACAGCCTGTCCAAATAAAACACACTTTCAACCTGGAAGGGCATCCGAAATATAGATACCTTAATTTTTAATTGTTTTGCCTGTGAAACATTATTCGTGCATCCTTAGACTAAACAAATGTATAAAAGTAATTACTCTTCTTCATAATTATAACATCAGGGCCAAAAAGAGCTACCACAGGCAATCTAGCCACCTTGATTTTCAAGATTTTCCAGGGGAGCATGCCCCCGACCCACATTTCGGGGGCACACATTTCAGGCTTTAGCTTATGCTCGTTTTTATAGTGTTTGAAAAAAGTTTGTTGGAAAATTTGCCCACCATAAAATATAAGTCCCACTGTGCCCCTGTTGGCAAGACTCTGGGCCCCAAGTTGTATCGGACTCTTTACCTCGAATTCTGTTCTCAAAGCGAGCATAGAGGAAAAATGTTTGTCCTGCTGACCAAAGAGCACTTTGCGCCTGCTATGTTGATTTCAAAAATTTGGAATTTTGCAAGGAAGAAGGCCAATAGATTTCGAACGCCTCTTGCACCCTTGAGAATCGCTCTTTTGTCTTGTAAACCTGACTGACTGCACACCTGTGATGTCAAGCATTACTTGCACCAAAACTTAACGTTGTCAACATGTTGAAATTACTTCAAAAAATTGAATTATTCTCGCTGCCACTACCAGAAAAATTACGAAACCAAGGATTTATTCGTCAGAATTTTTCTCCAAAACTAGACGCAGCCTCATTAAGATTTCCCCAGAAGATATTCTACAACATCTGAGCAAAATAAATATACCGGTGGGATACGCTGGAAAATGGGATGATACTCAAATTTTCACTCGCAGTACTGGTAGGCGAACTTGATTTTTTAGGCCATTTGCATGTACCAAAGTAACTGTTTTTCCGTATCCAAGATTTCTGTTAAGAACGATAATGTTTGAGATTTTCAGAATTCCAGTTACCACCGTACTTGCGTAGTCTAATTCCGAAGCATATATCACATCGAAAAATTGTCTTTTTCTCAAAACGCAGCCTCATCGCAAAACGTTTTAAATTGATAGAAAATTTATTATTCTGTTCGAATTCCGTATCAGTTATGTCAATTGTTCCGGTTCATTCAATAAGGCATAAAGGATAAGAATAAAGGAACGAAAGATACATTTTATATTTTTAAAGTTTGCTTTGTTTATTTTTTGATAAATTTTAAAAACATGCTACCCTTGTCTAACTTTCCTTGGTCTCTAGTCTTTTGTTTACTAGTTTTGAAAAGAAGAAAACTGACCAACTTGAAATCCATGACACTTTTTTATCTAGGAGCCTGAAACGCGTCAATAGCAAAAAAGGTGTTTTCGCTGAAAAAGCTTCAAAATATGGTTAAGAAGATCACATTTATGTTTTTAATAATCGAGGTCACAAATTACTCATATGTTATTAGGCTGTTTAATAGACGTGTTTAGAAAAAGTTTCATATGCACGTTTTTGCATAATTTGTGCAAAACCCGCGTAAGGATTTTTTGGGACTCACGGAATGACACATTTGTTTTACAAAATTTTCCTTGCCATGAATTTTCTTCATCCTTTCTGAGTGTATTTCCAAAGAACATATAGACCCTACCGGGTGTCCCAAAAAACATTACATTCGTTTTGCAAATATAATGCAAAAACCTGGATATGAATCTTCTTATAAACAGATTGAGTAGACAGCCTGATGACATACGAATAATTTGTGACCTTGATCACTCGAGATTTTCATGAAGGGTCCTCTACTTAACTAACTGTAGTAATTCACTTAAAACATAATATTTACCAAAAATCTAAGGAATAGTCTTCTTCTCTTGGTCTACTCTGTAAGTAATTTATATATAAGTACCTACAATTGACTACATAAGTAATTAATTGCAAAAATAAAAGTACTTTTTACTCCCAAATAACGTTTTTCTGAATGCTTTTGTATTATTAAAAGCATAGAATTGTAAAATTCCAGATTGCATATTTCAGTATTTTCTATTCTTACATTTTACATTATGTCGTTGAAGTCATACTTTAAATCGTCATGCTACGCCTGTAAAAAGGCACACGATTTCTGCTGCATATATTTCACTAACTTTTGGTCATTGTGGTATGAATTAATTTAACTGAAATTGTATTAATGATATTGTGGAAAAGTGCATAATTACAAACATCAGTTTCATCGCAGTTTTTTTGGTATTTAGTATCCCATATAGTAGTTTATTTCCGTGCTTAGTTTATTCAATCATATGAAAGATTTGTTATTATATGTCAATAACTAGGTGCCTGAAAATTAACTGTTTAATTGAATAAAAAGTAACCTAACATGTTGCCAAAAGGTTGTTAATTCTAACCATATTCGAATAATATGTGGGTACATTTCACACCGTCAATTAACATTAAAAATCAAAAAAAGAAGAATGATGATTCAGAAACATAAAATTTCGAAACTTACCTTGCCTAGTCTTTTCATTGTTAATATCCACCAATTCAAGATTCATACTGAAAGCACGATAGTCATCACTTTCAAGAAGAATCTTCAAACAAATAAAAGAATTATGCAAGCATACTTAATATAAAAATATAATTATTAACTATTTTCACTAGATAAATATGATGCAGGTCAACACAGACAGAACTGTGATAAAATAATTCAAAATTTGTTAAGCAGATTATTTCCTATGTTTAAGCTTAAAATGTAATCTATCAAGTAAAATGGACGGCTCAAGCATTAAGCTAAAAATTTTAAATGAAGGTTTGCAAGCTGATAGCAATACGACAAGAGAGATAGATAAATTCTGGACTCCAGACCCCAGAAGCAAAACATAGCATTGACTTCGTAATTTCAAACATTTTCGACAGGGTCTCAAATATGTATGCCGAACAACGTGTGCGCTATTAATAAAAGAAAATACCATCCTTAAAATGTCACATGGAGTTTTGTGGAATATTTTTCAAATACTGACTGGATATATTAATTGTGCTGTACGATGAAACAAAGACCACTCATGGCACAATTCAATTTCAAATTAATGTAAAGGCATAAGTGTAATGTTTTGCATCATTAGAATAAATAGCATAATGAGCAGTCATGTGATTTAGAATATATACTGGTGTATGTCAAGGGATTAGAGGGGTTTTTGATGTTAGAGAGCAACATGAATTTAACATACTATGCTAATACATATCCTACTGGCTAGGATTTAACATTGGCGACGAGGAGAATGGTTACTGCACGAATCGATATAGCGCCATTGCCATCAATGTTATCGATAGTAAACAGAAACAAGCTTTACTCCTGTATCAAGCTGGCCAGTCCACGCAAGAAATTTTCGATACGTTTGCCGTTGAAGGAAACGATGATGATTTCGATACGGCGATTACCAAACTGGATGGTTATTTCTGACCACAAAAAAAATATCGACTACGAGATATTTCAGTTCCGACAAGCAGCTCAAAATTTAGAAAAAACAATTTCTCAACTTGCTACTAGACTACGTAAACTAGCAGCTCATTGCGAGTTTCATAAAGTTGATGACGAAATCAAGGCAGCCATTATTCAAAATTGTTGATCAAAACGATTAAGACGAGCTGAATTAAGATAATGATTAAGATAAACTCACTTTAGCGCAACTTTTATCCAAAGCTGCTGCACTGGAAGCCAGTGAAACTCAAGCTATTGGCATTGAGAAATCACTGAGTCCTGATTCATGAGAGTCGTAACATAACCACAAGAAATCCCTGCAATCTGTCTTCGAGCGACTCAAACAAATTGGTCTGACCCCGAACAAGGAAATGTGCCGATTTTATCAAGACAAATTGACTTTCTATGGTTTTGTTTTTTCATCAGAGGGGATATCAGCGGATTCCAAGCAAGTAGAAGCCACTCATAATGCAGCTCCTCCGCAGACAGTCTTCTTAGTATGGCGACATACTGTGCCAAATTTATTCCCAATTTCAGGGACATTACTCAGCCACTGCATGAGTTAACCAAGAAGAAAGCACAATTTCGTTGGGCAACCAAACACGAGGATGCATTCCAACGCCTCAAAACAACTTTGAGCAGCGACACAGTTATGGCCTACTTTGACAAGAAAAAACAAACCGAACTAGTTACAGACGCCTCTCCCGTGGGATTATCAGCCAAATTATCTCAAAGAACACCAGGACAAAAAGATAGGAAAATTGTGGCTTATGTGAGCAGATCTTTATCCAGTGTCAAAAGTCGTTATTCTCAAACGGAACGAGAAGCCTTTGCAGTGGTATGGGCTACGGAACGTTTACATCTATATTTATATGGCGGTAAATTAACACTAAACAGAGATTGTAAACCAGGCGAAATGATTCTCGGCAATCCCTTGTCGAAGCCTCCAGCCCGCATTGGGAGATGGAATCTTCGTGTACAAAATTACAATTTCGACATTGTATATTTAAAGGGAGAACAAAATCCGTCCAATTTTTTGTCAAGACACCCTCCTTCAGCTGAAAAAAGCCCGCGAACACTCGGCGGACACGTGTGTCAATTTTCTATCTGACAACGCTACTCCCAAAGCTATGACGCTTCGAGAAATAAAAGAAGCAACGTAGCAAGATCCTACCTTACAGAAATTAATCGAAATTATTCGCAAAAATCAATGGGACATGATCAAAAGCCTCGTACGCTCCGATGGTATTAAAATCAAAAATCTTTTGCAAATATACGTGAAGAGCTTACAGTTAACCAAACGATGGATATTATTCTGCGTGGATCCAGAATTGTTATGCCGTCTAAACTTCGAGAAAGAGCACTCAATCCTACCTATTGCGTGAAAAGATTTGGTTTCCTTTCATAGATAAACAAATGAAGGATGTTACCGATCATTGCTTACCATGTCAAGCAAAAGGACCTGTAAACATTCCAAATCCGTTATTATTGATGTCTCCTTTACCTTCAGAGCCGTGGAGCACAGTACATATTGACTATTTGGGACCTTTTCCCACAGGAGAGTATGTTTTAGTCGTTATTGGCGCTTGTTCAAGGTTTCCTGAAATAGCGATAACTCGTTCTACATCTGCAACAGTCACTATCTTCAAACTAAATCGTTTTTTGCAACACATGTTATACCCCGAATTATTAAAAGTGACAATAGATCTCCGTTTCAAAGCAAAGAATTTGCAAATTTTGCAAAGGAAAAAGGAATCAAGCTCGAACCAGCTGCTTCTCTCTGGCCTCAAGCCAATGGTCAAGTTGAGAACATTATGAAGCCCTTTAACAAAGCTATTCGTTCAGCATATTGCGAGAGTAAAAATTAGAAAGAGGAAATATTCCAATTTCTATTGAATTATCGAGCTATCCTACATAGTACTACAGCATTTTCTCCTGCGGAGCTGTTATTTAATCGTAAGATATATACAAAATTACCCCAGATGCCTGCAGACATGGAAAATTCTCGTTTGCACTCAGAAGCTGTTGCTAATGATACCAAAGCAAAGCTGTCAATGAAAGAAGTTTTGCCGACAATCGTGGAAAAGCAAAAGAATCTACGATTGAGATTGGAGATACAGTTCTTGTTATGGAGAAGAAACTAAATAAATTTTCAACAAAATTCTGCACAACACCATATCGTCTTATTGGCAAGAAAGGATCTAAAATAATTGCAAGAAATCGTTTTGGACAACGTTTTGGACGTTACTCGAAAAATAAGATTATTGGACACTTGAAGTTTATTAAGAAGATTATTGGACACTTGGAAGAAGGAGAGGAAGATGATGAAGATTTATTCGATGATGATGAATTAAACAAGGAAGCAAATGAACAAGGACATGAGAAAAGATATCCTACAAGAGAAAGACGCAAGGTGACAAGATATAGACAAAATAAATTTTATTGAAGAACGAGTATGTGGGTTTCATTTATAGAACTTTTAATGAACATAAATTATATAATCTTTGTTCATTCGCAGAAGAACCGTTTGCAACAGTATATCAAAAGTGATTTTCAATTCTGAAGTAAGGGAGAAATGTAACGTTTTGCATTATTAGAATAATTAGCATAATGAGCAGTCATGTGATTGCTTCGAGAGCGCATGCGTCAGAAATGTAAACCCTCAACTCATGCTCATTTCATGTACCATGACGGCAACTTACAATCTGTAATCCCTGTGCCATTTTGTGAAGTTTACTGTGTGAAGCTGATCCTGAAATTTGTGCACAAGCTAGGAATTGATGTTTATGATGTTATCGATACATCACTATTTCTCAGTTATTCAAAAAAGACAAAACTTTTTGGTGCAAGATATGTCAGTGAGCAGATGGCCATCATTGAACAACATAGAGCATACATACATAAGTGAAACGGTGGCCTGTGTTGCCGCTGGTAATAGCTGAAAATCAAAACAAGGAAGGTAGGCCTAAAAACCGGTGTTTTTCATTCAGAAATTTACGAAAATTAGTCATTTTAAACATTGCATAGGAGGGTTTTTCGGTCAAAAAGGGTGTTTTGACTGTGCATTGGAGGGCGTGGTCCCAAAAAGGGCGTGGTCCCAAAAAAATTCGTGGCTGAGATTCACTCCACAAAATTAACAAACAATCCTGCTCATTGTACTTGCTCCAAGTCTATTTTGTTTGGGTTTCGTTAATCAATAAAAAATAGATAATATCTCAGTGAGGTAAATACCTTACCGAGGAGCATTCTCGTGAGGTCTTCCCTCTGCAGGGTATCTGCTCATCGGCAAAAGTGTTCCCAGTTACACCAAAGCTAGAGTAAAAAGTGGAATGACATTTGCTGTGATAAGTTTTCGGCTGCTTGAATATCGGGCATGATGGCAAATGTATCGTCCACATACCTTTTGTACGGCGAATGCATTTTCTCAAAACTATTTATATGTTCTTCTAAGCGACTCATAAAAGCGTTTGCCGTCAATGGACCTGAAACAGTTGCCATGTTAAAGAACAGCATGGAATGCAGCCCGATAATTCGCACAAGCAATTCGCACAAGCCCGATAATGAAGCCAAATATTGCGCAAATGTCGAGATAAGACATATTGTCTAATCTACAAAATATTGTTCATTAAAGATTTGAAGGCAAAATTGAACAAGCAATCAGATTACATCGCCACCAAATTGTTCACTTAGCCTTTTTGGCGCCAATTATCTGAACCGCCAAATTTCTCACCACGTGATAAAATCTCAATTGGTTATTTTTCTTTACATACAAACAATATCTTTTATTTCAATTAGCTTGAAAATAATGTTAAGATGACATCGAAACGTCGCTCATTATTATCGTTAACATTTATATTTAAATGTTCCAAACATAACGTTTCTTATTCGAAAACCTATGCTCTTTCATATTTACCGCAGTACTATCTAACTTGGATAGGGGGCATGTGCGAGGATATCTCTAGCTGACCCAAAAATATAATGGAGGGAAAACGCATACCCAAAAAAATTGTTCGTTAACATTTTTATGTTGTTTCATATATTTTACCCGAAAATATAGGATTTCAAATTTATAGAGCCAAAATTATGCTTTTTGAGGAAACATTTTTAGACCCAAGCACTTATTTATGGAATCAAAATCCCAGACCCAAAAATATAGGACATGCCTGCCTGCCCCGTCGTATTTTTCCACCCCTATCCAGGTCATAATTAATGACCGCTCTCTTAACTTGAAATACGTGTGTTGTCGTTTTTAAAAGTTTGTTATTATTTTTGAAGGATTCTTCTCAACTTACAAAAATGTATACTTGTTTCCATAATCTATGTTGATATTTTTCTTGCAGTTCTTTATTCACGATGTTACAAAACTAAAGCCAACCCTGGACATTACTATTTTTAAGGCAGCTCTGCGAGGTATTTTTTCTTTGAAGTCAAGCATAAGTGATATTTGTAGCAATTTTTATCAAAAATCAAAACATTTTAATGCTTTACTCAAACGTATATTTTATTTTGTAAAATAATATTTTGAAACGATTTTTCTAAATGTCCAACTTTTGCTTATGCAAGAACAAATTTTAATGTTATTTGGGTACGAATGTTATGGAAGAACTTAAAATTTTCAGAAAGCTGAGCTGGTCAGCAGGCTACCTAATTGTATAAAGCCCAATCCAAAATTGCATCCATCATTTACTAAACATTGATGTTTTGCGAAATGTTGCATCGCTTAATCACCGCGTGGGGGCTATTCAATTTCAGTTTCAATGTCAGATGAAAGCTATGTTGTTTGGAATTGACACTTAAGATATACTTTCATTGTTTTTAAATGGGCGTACTCCCAGTTCCCTGAATTTATCCGTCGAATTGAATCAATCCTTTCCTGATTTAAATTTTGTGTGAAAATTTTGTAATCACACATTCATAGTTTTTACTATAGTGTCTGAAAAAACTTGTTGCCCATTTGCTTGAAAATTTCAAAAAAGTTCTGAAATGAACTAGTTATATTTTCATATCATGTTAATCTGCAGAGTTTTTGCAACTCCATTTGAAATCCATTCAAAGCTCACTGACTTATGAGGTGTCCAGAATTAAAAGCTGATTGATATCATCCACAATCTTGTTCTGTTTTAACGATATCAAGAAAGATTGACCATTGTTTTGTTTCAGTCATCATACACATTGCAACTCACAACTCATTCAAACATTCACCGGATTTAGAGGGATATGCACCAACCTCTAAGCTAGAATCTGCTAATCAACATAATATTCAATTATTTTTGTTGTTCTTGTGTTGTTTAGGCAGAGTTTAAATGTTTATTTCAACATTATTTTAGAATCGAAATATACATGTGGAAACAATCAGGTAGATTTTTTGCCAGAATATCGACGCATGAGTTTGGCCATGAAATGTAAAGAGATTGAGTATGTAAAGGAAATCATGCAGCACACGAAAAGAGCAGTACGATTTTATTTTTACAAAAATAATGTTTATCTCTTTCTGTACAGTATTTTATCTCTTTAAATTTATTTTAACATTTTTAACAATTAGTTGAATTAATTATTTGATAAAAATTTTAAAATTTTCTTTTTGTTTGAATGCAGAGCTTTTATCATTGATACATGCAATTATTAAAACCATAATGCCTATGTACATAAAGCGTACGAAAGAAACATGCAAAACAAATTATTTAAAGCACACAACAAACCGAAGCGTTTCTTATTAAATATTCTGTGTAATTTTCCAAACTGTCCCTTCTTTGTAAACCATAATTATGTATTTAACTGTGTTTATTCGTTTCATTTTCATTTCTTGAATTTGTTTAATCTTTCTTGAATCTTTCATGAATCGATTTGAATCCACTTAAATTGACTTCAATCCACTTGAATTAGTTAATTGAATAGATTGACAAGATTCTTCTTAGTTGAATAGTTACTAATTTGCTAATCGAATTACTTTTTTCTGACAGCATTTCTATCTTATGGACGATGCTCTGTTACGTTGCAACCCTGATACCGTGCAAGAGTTGCTAGACGTTTACGAATTCAATCCCGAAGAGTACGCAAACGGTGAAAACTTGAAATGGCTTTTTGCGCAAAAAACCTACACGGACGCCAGAAGGGTACGTATGATTAATTGAATTATTTTTGTGGAATAGTCAAATAAACGTTGTAATATTGACAGTTTCATGGACATAGAAAAATATTTGTATACCGGGTGTCTCAAAATAAAGTTCACCCGTTTGGTGGTTTGTACCTCGAAACCGGTAGGGCCAAAAACATCAAATTTTTTTGAAAGCGACGTCCGAGGGACAAAATTAGAATATGCGATACGAAAAAGGTGGGTGCCATCACTTTTAGGAATTGAAAAATCGAAAATAAAATAGGCTTGGTTGCTATACATCCAAGTAAAACTTTGTTTTCTGTGTTCCACGTTTTTGAA
>JAYJMH010075453.1:0-10705 GCA_036873815.1 Phacellophora camtschatica | reverse complement strand
CAAAATTTCGTTTTTGTGACGTCATCATGACGTCAGAGCCCTAATTACCCTGAAAATTTGTCTATTGTTCTCATTTGATATATATATATATCTTACCAATTTCGATATATGAGGGGGGGTTAATTTAGCCCCCCCCCCGGTCTGACGTTGCTAAAAAGAGCTCGGTCCAGATAGGGTTAATCAAATTAAAAATAAAAACATTATAGCAAATGAAACGTCTTCTCGAGTGATACAATTATATAATATCTTTAATGACAAAATCTTGCAGATCTTTTCAGAAAAAGCGATAAAACATATATGATAAGTGAATAAAAATGACTTACGTAGAATCTTTAGGATGTTTCTTCAATTCTTGCAAATTAACAGCCGACTTTCTATCACCACTTTCGGCACTCACAGCAAATCTTTTATTCCTGACAGCCGAAACAGCTACAGCAAGAAATTTCATTTTTGTGTCCATCCGAGAAAAATTCGTGAGCTCAAGATTTTCAAACTTAGTTTCAAGAGCAGTTTTTTCATCCGTATTTTCGACGATTGTCTGCGGAACGTTGATTTTTGCCGCATTTTCGTCGACGACACATTGCAGTTGGTGAATCTCTTTCTGGAGCCTTGCAATTTCTGCATCTTTCTCTTCGATCTGTTGATTTTTCTGAGAGAGAATTGATTCTTTGTTGTCAAGATCTTCTATCAACTTCGGGTAACTTTTTTTTATGTCAGAAAACGTAAGTCTTTCGCCTTCAACGACAATGAACTTCTTTGAACTCACACCATTTCCCATAGCGAGCAACTCTTTCTTGATTCGCAAGAAATCATCAAATTTCGTCAAGCTTCGGTTCTGCACTTTCTTTGCGATTCAACCTCTTCTGAACTTCTCCAAATTCGCATCAAATTTAATCAAATATCAATTTCAACTTTCTCTTCTTCTTCTGCACGTTAAAATTCAACTTTTCCTAAACTTTCCTAAACTAAACCTTTCCTAAACTGGAAAGCATAAACTTTCAGCTGAATCGCTGCTCCTATCAGAATGTTCTTCAAACAACAAAAATATCCTTTTTCGCCGAGCGTAACCTGGCTCCAATTAAAATTCGAGCCACGAAGCTAAACGTCGTTTATAACATGATCATTTTTGCCTTTCCGGCTCATGGCAATCCTTGTTTTGACTAGATTATTCATTGTGGTTTCTTCAATATTCCTTACCTTCAGTGTTTAATATTTATACAAAATTTACAAATCTAACGATGAATAAATGTAAATAATCCATACGGCCTGCATGATTGCATAAGTCTGTTACATAATCCAATTTATGAATCACAGTTTCTTTATTCTGTTAATTCGGATTCATTTTCTCATAGATAAAATGATTATAGGATGTCACTGATGTTCGTAAAAAACGCAGATAAAAGACCATAAGCGTGCTGCAATCAAATCTATCTTTCCACAAGTTTTCTCAAAATTCAAAATTTATTGGCTTTCCATATACATCTAAATCTTTATGAATTTTACCTTTCTGAATCTTTCCATGAATGAATTAAACTAGTTTGGTGTCTTGGAGTAAAAACTGCCAGTCCCAATCAGATAGCAAACTTTCTGCAAATTTATATCAATATTGTCTTGGTTTTCAACCACTGATAACATTCACTCGGAAGATCAAATCTTTCTGAATCTTTCCATAAATTAATCAAAATAATATATGATAGCTTGGAGTGAAAGACGTAGTCCCTATCAGAACAGAATTTCTGCAATTTTATGTCAATCCTGTCTTGTTTTTCAACCACAATGACAACATTTATTTTGAAGATCAATTTAAACTGACAAACGCCATTGAAAAGAGAAACATTTGTCAACAAACATTATCATCAGTATTGGATTTCAAACTTCAACGAATATTTCTTTGAGGAATCAGAGGTCTTCGTATCCTAAGTAAACACACCTGAAAATAAAAAAAAAACTTAATTCAACTGCAAAAAATTGGCTGATTTATGAATCAACTAATTCATCAATTAGAAATATAATTTAATCCGGACTACAACATTAGCACAAAATCCCTTATTTTTACCTTTCTTTATTATTAATAAATTATAGAAAATTAAATTTCTCAGGGTACAACAGCCTGTAATATTGCATATACTTAGCAAAAATAATTTATGTTTATTTAACAAGATAACACCGCAGCAATATAGACTTGCTCGAAGTCTATTTCGTTTCGTTAATCAGTAAAAAAATATGTACCTGCGGAGGTAAATACCCTCTCGTTCTTACTTTCCCGAGGTCGCTACTCCGCAGGGTATTTTCCTCCGCAGTGGCATATTTTTTTACTGATTTACTAAACGAAATAGACTTAGAGCAAGTCTATGACAACATGGCCATACTGAAATAGAACAAGGAATTTCCGGATGCAGATGTCCTACAGGAAAAATTCGCAAGAAAAACAATTGAAGAAGATTTTCAGCAAATTGAGAACGGGAGGAGAGTGGGAAAGTAAACTTGCATATAAACTTTAGAACACGAATACAGCCCCCCCCCCCCTGGTAGTGGTATTAACTAAAGTTAAGCCATACTCTACTAGAATTTAACATATAGATACAAAACTTAAATTCCTGCACACAATAAATGATTAGGTAGATTTTAAAACGAAACGAAACGAAACGAAACGAAACGAAACGAAACGAAACGAAACGAAACGAAACGAAACGAAACGAAACGAAAGTGCTGCTCTGCACGAAACTGATTGATATGAGATTTTAGGTGACAATTCGGTGCTTCATCGGATGGCCATGATTAAGGAAAATAATCTCTAGGATGCGTAAATGCTTTCCTTATTTCTCGCATTAAATCTAAATTTCCCTTTTGCAAAAACACTTGTATCAAAACGACATCAGGAAAGAAAACAAATACCAGAAGAAAGGAAAAAGTTGATGAAAATTTGAAAAATCAAGAACAATTTCGTATTTCAGGGGTTCCACGGTCCACATGGTTAACCTAGTAGGTGGGCTTGGGGTAAGATGTAAGTAAGTAAGTAAGTAAGTAATGTTAATGTTAATAATTGCCAACTAGAGCCTTCTCGCTTTACAAATGTTCTTCAGCTAAAATCATTTAAATCACTCAGTTAGATTTTGTGGGTGTTGATTTGCCAGTACACTATATGCCATTTTTATTATTGATAATTATAATTACAATAATTATTATATTGGGTACATTGTATATTAATTTAGATGGTTGGCCTTAATTAGCTTTCTGCTATCTTTTAGACTCTAAACTTTAAACAAATTATTTATTATTTATGATATTATATTCTTTTTACACAGCTCATTACGCCCATACTCATGATAACCTGCGATCGACCTAAATTTTGTATTTCATCAATTTTGAATTTTTGTTTGTAAACTTTAAGCAGAAAACTGAACAAAGATCGTTCTGAAAAAAGATCGTTGAAGACTGAATAAATAATCAGCTCTAAAAGGTGAAGGGGTATTGGGAGTATTTAGTGGGGAGTCAATACCACCAACTCTACCGCCATGGCCATGCCCCTGCTGGACGAATGACATTGAATGAAAAATAAAAGAACTAAAATTGTTCAAGTTCAGAAATACAAACAAAAGAAAAACTCTTCTAGGATTTGAGATCAAATTAACTCCAAGCAATGAATTTTAGAGGTAATAAAAAATGTATGAAGTTATGAATTGATTTTACAGGAATGAATGAATAACAAAATTGGGCTTGGTTGTTAAGATTTTGATCACATTACAAAGACAAAAATCTTAACAAAGATGACTATAGTCTTCTAAAAAATTCTGATATATAATGTCTTTATTATTCCTTTATTTGCTTTCTTCTTTGTGAGCTGAAATACAATCCATCATAGTTGTGGACTGCCAATTTTTCAAATTTGTAAATGGCTGTCCACAACTATGTTGGGTTGCATCTCAGCTCACAAAGACAGCAAAGGAAGGAATAATAAAGACAGCAACGCAAGTATGCTTATCATGAGTTCAGAATGAAAATATCTACTGATCCATCTTCCCACAGCTATTGATATGGTCGATAGTCTGATGATAATATTTCAAAATATCATTCAGAATTTTGAGCATATACCATAAAAATACCATAAAACTACCGATTCGTGTGGCACCAATTAATGATAAATAAATATTAGTAAATTAAATAAAGAATTTGCTATATACCATAAAATTGTAAATCAGCCTGAAACATATGTATTTACTATTTTATGGCATATAGCAAATTCATCATTCAATTTACGGATATTTATTGATCATAGTTTTACCATAGTCATGGTTTAAGAAATAACTTTATTAGCAAAAATTAAGCCCTCTGCTCTGCTTGCACAATCATACCGAATAAAAGCGAAATTTATTGTTATCATTGCTCCAGCTGACTGATAAGTCTCAAAAATTTGATGAGAATCAGCTGAGAAGCATTACGAATATCTTACAACAGAAACCAAAAACAACGTTGACTTCAACGATTGGCATATAAAAAAATCGACGAATAACATACCTGGGTTTGAAATTTCAGAAACTTTCTCTCAGAAAAATAACAACAAAGTTTCGCAATCTCGTCTCAACCTGGAATGAACCAGTGTACCTGCTAACAGATAGAGCATACACTTTACCACGTGCAATTTTAATCAATCTAGATGAAATGCGTTTTTTTTTTCAAATTAAACAGTAAACATAGATGAATAAATTTAAGCAAGTAAACATGAATGAAAAACACATTTTGCACTGTTTTCGTGTTTGATTATGAAGAAAAAATGCTTTGTATACCTTTTATCGTCGTCTTAACTACTGCAGACCACTGTAGAATTTTTGCGGTGCATATAATTCACGCACAATTTGAAAGAAATTATTAAAACTAAATAGGCTCCATTCAACAACAACAAAAGCATCCACGGCAAAAGCATCCACGGCAAAAGGAAATGCACTCACGGCAACAACAAAAGCACTTGTGACAACAACAAAAGCGCTTACAGCAAAAACACTTACGGTCTAGTTAAAACAAGTCTTTGGCCTTTTGCATGAGGAAATTCATCATGCGATGAAACTCGTTACATTAAAATCTCATTTCGTGTTGAAATTATCATCAACAATGTCGAATGCTGGTGAAGGGCTAGACAGAGTCAGGAAAACATTCCGGTCACTCACCGGAGGAAGGTTGAAGAAAACAAAGGAAAATTATGCGCCACACCCAAACCACGCCTATTCTCCATAATTTAATGAGGAAGGTTTGTATAAGTCCAACGTTTGAAGGAAGGTTGATCACTTTTCTGGACTCTGGGGCCAGGCCCTAAATAGTTGATTCATTCTAGGTTGCTGTAGTTTTTAACGATGAAGTATTTTCGTGTAAATATTAACTTACTGTTGCCACACGATTTAAATATTAATATAAATATTACGTTCACTTACAGATCTGACGCCAATCTGGTTAATTAAGTACTCATAATGCTATGACCAAAAACTGGTCTTGTACACCAACGCGTTGAAAAGAGGCTTTAAAATTAAAATTAAAAGCAATTGCAAAAAAAACGAATCCAAGTTTGGTTACGGTTCTATGCCAACCATTTCAACTCATCTCCAAATGAAAATTGTTTTGCTTTTATATTATAATTGGGCACTAATTCATCCCGAGATGAAATTTCATTATTCGATGAGTTTAATGATGCCCTTTATGATGTAAACACCACTTGGGATTTCAATGAATCGGCCGCATAAAAATTCATCACAGGATTAAATCTCATTATTCGATGAGTTTAATGATGTCCTTTATGATGTAAACACCATTTGGGATTTCAATTAAATGACCATTGGCAGCGTAAAAATTTATCCCGAGATGAAATTTTTCATCATTGTTTATAAGAGCAGCTAGCTCCAGTTTAAGACTAATGTTTCTTCATCTCCTTAAAAATATTACTGCTGCAATTCAAAGCGTTGAGGTTGATATAATGAAAAAGACTCCAACATAATGAATAAAGCCAATACAGCCACCTATGAAAGACCGCAGGTATGTATATAGTCAAACTATGGTAATGAAAAAATATTTGCCGTCTCCCTCTCCAAGATAAAATCATTCATCAGGAACTAAAACTAAGTTGTCACAACAACATTCAATAAAAAACTGCTGAAAATCTCGCACAAAAACGTGTTTTCACATAGAGCTCTTATGTCTACAGCTGCTGCTCGCGAAAGAAAAATATAAATAACGAAAGCGATGAATCAGATCTTTAAGTAAGATGTCTTTGTAAAATAAAATGATGTCTTTGTATTTGCAATTATACAAAAATATAGAAAAAAATACCACCTGTATAAGAAATAAAAAGCATTCAGGTTTATCAAATAAAGCTATCACTCCTTTCTCCAGAATCAAGAAAACATTATAGTAGTATAGATGTCGAGGCTACTTGTCACTTCAACTTGAGGGAAGACCTTTGATAGTGATTTTCGATAGAAGTATGACCCCAATGGTCAAAAATGGTATAATAGACATTTTCAAGATAGGCATGTAGAAATGACGGAGGGTCAAAAATTGAAAAATTCAGTAATTCTCCTTAATAACAAATAAGTTCTGCAAAATGTTTGACTCAATTTTTACAACGGAGGAAGGCTCATGAGAAACAAATAATATTTTTAAGCCACACTCAAGGTGCGCCTTATTTCCATTGGAAAAGAGGAAGGTTTGCAGCGTGCTTTTGGCCGGAAGAAGGTTAAAATCTTTTTTGGACTTTGTCTTTCCTTTGCTTTTCAATACAATACTTTGTCTTTCCTTTCCTGGTATGACTGTAAAATATTTACATAATCGATTTAGATTTCTCACGATTTGATGTTAATAGTCTATTTCCGATAATTGCATCCACAAAACTGGTATCTCCTAGACTGGATATATACGTCACATAATATATTAGCGTCGAATACAATTTGAGGTCGTAAAATTTGCTGTATAAATTTAAATTTATTCATAATAAGAATACAGTAGCTTTGAAAGAAGTGATTTTGTGGTCATAATGATTCTTTATTCATCGCTCAAAAGGAAAACTAAGTATGCTCTATCTTAATTTTAGTATTTATATCTAATAAATTTTTTACGGGACTTTAATTTTTGGTGCAACGAAAGATCTATTTTTCAAAATTTAAAGCTTATAATCTGCAAAAGTGTTTGTTTAGCTTCGAAAGCAGTTTGCGGTGTTTTGCTTGTGACAAATTTCCGCTTAATGGCTAGTTATTATTTTCAAAAAAGGCTTATGGATCTTGTAAGCCTGGTTTCAATCTTCTATGCAGCCGGTGCTGCGGATAACGAGAAACCTTGCTTGCGGTCGCGTCTACCAACCGGCGGTAGCTGGCCGCCAGTCCTATGCCTGTGTCCTATCACAGATAATTAAAAATAGTCAATTTTGTACCACCGGCTGGTCGCCTTGCAAGTTATGATGAAACCAGGCTTAACTCAGTGTACCGAAAAGTTCATTGCTCAAAATTTCAAATGTCTTTAATGACTCTGTAAGGGGCCTCTGCAAGTGTTTGGCTTGAAGAACAGGTTTTGGTGTTAGTTGAAAATACATACCTGTTAATGGCCAGTCATAGACTAATGAAGAGTTTTATTGCTCAGCTCTTCAAATACATCTTTTGTATAGTACCTGCAGTTTGCGGTGATTTTAGAAGACAAGCCAAACAACGAAATTAAAAACAATACATTTTCAATACTTACACTAGATCTAGACTTTCTACAATATTATCAGAGTTCGCCCTCGCCTAATTTTCTACCGAGGCATATTTTAATGTGTGTATCGGTGTGGAATTTGCTCTACCAGACCCCCCCAGCTTTCCCAAGCGTTAGATTTGACTCCTAAAGCCTAGACTTTGGTTTGAAAGATTATCATGATTGTTTAATGGATGCATGTATTTGTTATACTATAGTAGGTTGGTCGTCGGTCTGGTACTCCTGTGGAGAGAAGGCTGTGTAACCATAATCATAACCATTGTACACCAAGAAGGTAGAATCAGAATAGCACTTTGACAAGATCCAAAATGATTGAATGCACAGCCTATGACAAGATCCAAAATGGGTTATTTAAATCTGTATTGACACAAGTAGCTGGCCGACAGTCCTATGCCTGTATATAGAAATGGTCACCTGATCACAGAGAATCAAAAATAGCAAATTGTGTTAATTATATCTTGGTTCTTTTAATGCTGTTACCTTCTCAGGTTTTGGAGTTTGTTTTTCTCTTTAATTTGTAGTTTAGAGTAGACTGATGCACTAATAATAGTTGCTAGTGTTTTGAATAAAGGAAAATAAAAACTTAATTCATCCATTTCACATATTTAAGGAGGGACACCCTGTCAATCAGTTGATTGGTGTACAGGGGGCTCTCCATCTACTTTACAATCTAAAATTACTATAATACAAGAAAATTATAATTACAATTAAATACAAGTTAAATTAAATTAGGAAAATAAATAATATTAAAAACTAGGATTAAATAAAAGTAAACAATTTTTAAAAGCATTTAGGAAAGATGCTTGTATTGCCTCAGCTGAAAGGATGTTTAACCCCTTATAAGAAAATGTTTTTGCCCATTAGAGGTTTTTTCTGGGGTAGTTTTCTGGGGTAGGCCTGTGGCTGTGTTACGAAGAGTATAGGAACTGCAGGCATAGTTTTTGTGAATAGTTTACTCACGTAGGCAGGAGTGAGATCAAAAATGTATTTGTTCGTGAGACTGTTATCGCAGTGATTGTCTGTCACCAAGAAGCAAAATATATGCAAATTATCTCAATCGTAATCTAAATAATAATTTCAATCGTAGCCTCAATCACAATCGTAATCTCAATCTTAATCTAAACCACCATGGCAGCTCAAATACAGCTTCTGAAATTCATATTGCAAAAACAATCATAATCTCAATCTCATTCATAATCTCAATCGTAATCTCCATCATAATCTCAATCTTAATCTAAACCATCATGGCAGCTCCAATACAGCTTCTGAAATTCATATTGCAGAAACAATCATAATCTCAATCTCAATCATAATCTCAATCATAATCTCAATCGTAATCTCCATCATAATCTCAATCTTAATCTAAACCACCATGGCAGCTCCAATACAGCCTCTGAAATTCAAACTATCTCCTCCGCACAACTGTGATGTAAACAAAATGCCAAGTAAATTGACAAAGTAGCCTCTGTGTATGAGTGTAGAAGAATGAATACTTGAAACATCAAACAAAAACAATCTTGTTTAATATAAATCCACAAATAATCACAAGAAAGAGTCAATAACCCTCAAATCCAAGATTTTGTAAACAACACTACACATCAATCAAAAAATAGTCGGCCAGTTTGTCGGCATTCATTGAAAAGACTTTTGACACAACAAGTTAACAAAATCACGTTAATTCCTTGTGTAGAGTATTAGTTATAAAAATCGTATTCATCATTAGGGACTTCTACCACTCTCCTCCATAGAGGCGAACGAACGGTGAACGGCAGAGAGGAGGGGAAGGGAGGAGGGGAAGGGAAGGCAGGAAGGGATGAGAGAGGACAAGGAAATACATTTGTACAGACATTCATCTTCAAAGGGAGACTGGATCTGTCTCCTTTGTCTTCAAAGACTTTCCCTATACACGGACCTCTCTACGAATTCTCAAATTCTCAGTCGACAGTTCTGTATATCCCTTGAGAATTCTGTATATCTGATATCTCAAACAAATTTCCATTTCCCTTGAGAATTCGGGATTTGAAATTTCAACTGCATGTTTACCCCCGATTTGTCACTAATTTCTTGAAAATTCTCGCACACCTTATGGCCCTTCACGAAGTACAGGGATCACCATAAATAAATAAAGGCCGTTACAGTAAATGTTCTGTGGAAGGCCACGAGGGCTTTACTCTCGACCAAAGATTTGTTCACAAAATCACAAGCAAAAAAAAAACGAAAGAGTCTAGATTTTGTTTTTCTTTCTTTTTGTTTTTTGTGAGCGAACCTCTGCTCTGATTCTAAGGAAGGCTCATAACTAGCAACGATGGTAAACAAGAAAACTGTCTTTTCCATGGTAACATTTTGAAAATTTGTTTCCTGCTGAGATTGATTTAGTAGAATCTCTGTTCCGTGATCCCACGCAATACATTATTGTCGAAGGTGACACAGTTGCTTGATAAAAGTTTTCATAATAAACTTAAAAGACAACTATTAATGATGTTGATGTTGATGTACCCCTGACATGCCAACACCAAAAAGATAATTCAAAACATAATTAAACACAAACAATATTTTGTAATAATATTTCTGGCCCAAAATGAATATCCGAACTGACATTAGTCTGGCTACAGAAAGGCTATCCAAATTTTAAAATCATACCAACAGGCAGGTGGCCGGATGGCCGCAGCTGCTACATATAGTGGTGGCTCTAGGATAGGGCTATGGAATGCTTCAGTCTCCCGTTGGTGGGAACCGAACCAGCCCCTCCTCCCCCTAAAAAAACTGAATATTTGTTGCCTTGTTGGAGCATATTTGATCCGGCTCCGTAGCCAAGTTTTTGATACTCCGCGACAACGAAGTTGCACATCATCAGCGCACATCATGGGGGGCGAGGGGGGCGACTCACCCCCCAATGTTTTCCAAATTCGGTCCCAAAATTATTTGGTCCTTTCTTTTGAGAACAGTTTCGGACCGACTCAGTTTTAGTTTTTCGGGCCCA